>LQRL01022332.1:0-29004 GCA_001703475.1 Hydroides elegans
CATTATTTTACTACAAGGAGTCCATTATTTTAAATAATGGACTCCTAGTAGTACATTACAAAAAATAATGTACTCTGAAAACAAAGGAATGACGTCACTAAATATAGTGTAAACTAAAATTTCTTAATTTCAACATGATGGATTTTGATTCCCCACAAGTTACTGTAGCTTTAATCATATCTAACTGTTCTCTCAAACATATGATATCCATGGCGATAACTCATTTAAGTATTTTGTGTTTTTTTTTACATGTTAAAAAAGGGCTACAAAATAGCTTGAGGCAACACATAAATGTTTGTGTTACAAAATTAATACCCCGAAATTTTAGAATAACTTGAGGCGCAGTTAACACGCCTTTTTGTAACTAAATATACATACAAAAAAAACTTCTTTCAAAACATTACATAAATCATCTTGTCGCACCTTATGTTATTCATAAATCAGGGCAGTACTACAATGCTGTGGGAAAACACGGATATTTTAACATATGTAGCTTTCGGTTTATGAACAATAAAGAACTATGAAATATCGCTTGGTTTTGATTAAAAACCAATTATCAATTTTAATCATAATGTAAGTCACATAACATTTTCTTTTTCTTTCATTATGATAAATTGCTCAACATCAAAATGTACATTTATAGAATCGTAAAGCCCTTGACACAAATAACAATTTCGGAATTCCTTAGGAAAGACTAGCTTTTCAAGTCTCGTTCTGTCTTTAATATACTAAATTTATTATCTCTGCTGTATGATCATAGGGCACCTTCACGATCAACGACAACGCGCGCACCTGTTCGTGGACTGCCTCCGAGCAACAAACACATCACGTGATGGGATCACTCATGTATGACTCGCAGCTCGAATCCGTAAGCAGGAAAATTTCATGTTCGTTATGAAAATACGCAAAGATGCATATGCAAAGCAAAAAAAAATATTGGTTGATTATTGAAACATTTGCATTCTCTCACAACTCAATTATGTTTAGCAGCAATTTTTATGTGATTTTTATTGCTGACAATTTAGATGGTTTGATATGTGAATGATTATTGCATACAATAAAAAGTGTCAACTCATATGATTTTATTATGAAGCCTCTGAACGCTTTTCGTGTTTTTTTTTTCTTAAGATAATCTGCTTCTCTTAAATTAACTGTAACTGATAAAACTGTCAGCTATTAATAATCGTATATGTTTCTCATATCATTCTACTTTCACCAACGGACAATCCAACACATGTTCGTCATAATGACTTGGCTCCCGACCAACATTTGAAAATTTATCAACCTCCTTAATAATGTGTTCTATATTTTTCTCCCAAGGCCCTCACCTGGTGTAACAAGACAGGTCATGGCCTCGTTCACAATAGCTTCCCACCCAACCCACAAAATGACCGATGCCAAGGCAGAAGTGGCTGGGAAGTCCTGATGGAGCATCCCGATTTCAGAGATCACCATGGTATGCCATTAAATTTATACAAGGGCACTGTTTTTTTTGGTTCAATATGTAACGGTCGAACAGGGCGTTCCCACGTCCGCTCTTATAGATTCACACATGTTTGTAATATTAACGTGGAAGGAATATGGAAGGTCTGTCGATCGATTATATTTATTATACGACATTCCAAGTTCTATTTGTTCGTATATTAAACTCATCATGAATTTTGTTTTGGTAAATTATTTATGGATAATTTAATCATAGTTAAATTATAGGTAATAAATAAATTGTATTAAATAAATAAATAAAATTTCTGCTGCCATGTGTTTGTCTATTGGTTATATTTTATGACAGTACAATTCGATTAAACTTATCATCATAAAATGATAATAAATTCATTTGTGGTTCATATTGTACTTTAATATAAGGCATATGTTATCATTATTAATAATAAAACCATTATCCCCAGGAAAATGTCATTTGAAGTACATATATAATTAAAGATTTGCATATGGGCGGATGGCATGTTATAATACAATCAAAGCCCATATAATTTGTTTATTTCCTTCTAGGCATTCGAATGGCGTCTATAAACAGAATATAAATAAATTGCACCATCAAACCTTTGTCCATATGGGTATTCTAATATAGAATGTCATGTTTCCCCTTGTTGCATCACAAAGAAATCAGTGAAAATCGCGACTTGCGATACGAAATTGCCTATTTGTGTTATCAGGACCTGACAGATTTTTGCATATTTCCCTTTATTTGGTGTGGTTTTCCTTCTTTATAATCTGTAGTCCTTTTTTAGCGGCAGCGCCGTTGCAAAGCAGTGGACTGTCGGTGCGATGCATCCAGGAAAGAGAACTCGACCGGATGGTGCTCGTTATGGACATTTCCGGCAGCATGCAAGAAGAGGTATTAGATTTCTCTGTTTTTCTGTTTTTTTTTTCGCTTATGAAACTTTCAAAGATTTTAATAATTGGTTTTGACGAGCTTTTTCTTGGCTTCATTTACAGTCCAATACAAAAGACAATGTATCACAAATACAAATGAGCTGTAAGCAATAAAAAATGTCAAACAAGTCTTAAAATAAATTAATCAACATACCCAACTGATACATTGATTTTGATAACATTTCCTTCGTTGCTTACTTCATAGTTCAAACATTCAACATAATTGTTTTGCAGCACCGAATTTTGCGCATGGAACAAGACGTCCAGCTCTTCCTCAAAAGCATGCCATGTCGCGACACCTCCATCGGCATGGTCGAGTTTTCCGAGGAATCCAGAATGACTCATCCAATGGCGAGACTTGATCATGGCAACAATCTGGATACACTGACCGATGCTATCCCGACGCAAACCGAAGATGCAACGTGTATTGGATGTGGCATATTGAGAGCTATACAGGTATGGGTTTGGGAAGTTCATCAATAAGAAGGGTCTGGTCACATCGGGGGGAGCTTATTTGCCAGACTGATCGTTTCTAAATTAAATAGGTTCCTTGTTTTATTTGAGTGTTATTGGAATCATATGTGTAATTCTCAAACATAAGGAGAATATTTCCATACAACTATTGATTCCTAGCAAAAAAAAAATCCGAGTATGGACAAACTGTAAACTGAGTGTTTTTTTTTTTTGCATAGGTGTATTTTTAATAAGTAGTGGTATTATTCGAAAGTGCTAGCCCAAGTATTGTGACATGCCTTAACCAAGTCAAAAAATGTATTATTTGGTTGCCTAGAAGCGCATTTAAGTGCAAAACAAATAGCTCAATAAAGCTACGCAATAGCATACTAAATGAAAGGTGTTTTGTGGAAAACTACGAAGGAACTACCGTTACATCCGCTTGTTTTCAATAATATACTGATTATTCACTTTGATATACGGTAACGAATTGAATGCAACTTAAAATAAGACTGATTTCATCTCAAAATAATGTTTACATTGCATTTGGTCGTTTAGAGGTAAAATTCAGTTTACCGTTATTTTATATCGAATTTTCTGAAACCATCGTTTAAAAAATATAAACAATGACTTTTCTACCAATATTTTTACGTCAAATGCTAGGTTGTTCAATTGACTATCCATTTAAAAGGTGATTGGAATCAAAGATTAAGCTTAAATATTTAATTTTATTTTTCGAAACGAACTGGGTGTATGGTTAATGCTAAATTCAATTTACCGTTATTTTTTCTGAAAAGGTAAAATTGGATGCGTGGTCTTGATATTATATTGACAAGTTTATTACAGAAGATGAAAATAATAGTAAGCATTTAACTGCAAATAACTGCAAGTTCTATGTAATGTTAGTTGATTTATTGTTTCAAATCAATCTATAATAATTTCCTACGAAGCAAATTTCTTTACTTTACAAAGCAAGAGTACAGTCGCATGCATTACGTCTCGGGGCAAACGCTAAACGCACAAACGCTTAACGTTTCACGCTAAACGTTTCACGCTAACGTTAAACACTAAACGCTTAACCATAACCACCCACATGTGTGAAGGGTATACAAAGGACATCATTATGAGTGCTTATCTTAATGTCTTATATGCCCTTTCATCAAATGCTTAACGCTAAACGTTAAACGCTAAACGTCAAACGTTAAACGCTATATTCTGATCTTGCAAACCCTTAAACGCTAAACACTAAACGTTAGAGAAATCGAGAAGTTAGGACCGCGCGCCACTGTACTTGATGTGCACAGTTCAATATCGTTTGTTTTCTATTTCTATTTCCTTGTCAATATATTCCTGAATGTATTTTAACGTTCTGGTCCCAATGATGAAGCCAAAGCATAATCTAAATCATGTCAAATTGCGCTAGTATATAACTTTACTAATAAAGAGAACACATGATTACTGCAAACTCTTTCATGTTCTACATATTCTACTCTTGACATGTTCTACATACTTGACCATAAATGTATGTGGTTAATGGTAGGCCTACCGTAAGCCTACAATATATACTTTGTACTGACCAAATTGTGAATTATGCTTGCGAAACATCTTTGCGAGAAAGTTCCCTTTTTATGTCTAGACGTGTGGTAGACTTTATAAAAGGGCCATTCATGGATCTCAATCGCATGAAAAATGGACTTAAATCAGTGCTCAAAAAGAGTCTCAAGCACTTTAAATCAATATCAAATTGGATATGTTACTAAGAAGGAAACCAAATGTGAAATCCATTAATATAAAATTATATCCTTCACTGCAAGGCAAAAATAACGGTAAATTGAATTTAGCATTTATATGACACCCACTTCAATTAGAAAAATTAAATTAAATATCTAAGCTCGATCTTTTATTCCAATCACCTTTTAAATGGATAGTCAATTGCATAACCTACCATTTGAAGTAAAAATATTGGTAGAAAAGTCATTGTTTTTATTTTTTATAAACGATGGTTTCGGAAAATTCGATATAAAATAACGGTAAAATGAATTTTACCTCTACATTAAATCACTTCTTATCTGTACCATTCTATATGCCCAACTTTTCTTTCTGAACGTTATGAATAAGAGAAAGCATGAAAGTGAAGGTGTTCTGGGAAATAAACACCCGACGTTAGGAGGGTGTTAATGACCAGAACTCCAAACTTGAATGCTTTCTCTGATTTATATCTTGATTGAACAAAGTGTCAATGATATCATTTGCATCTATATGAAATCATTTACATCTATAAATTCAGTCTTTAGTAATCCCAATTAGTAATTGCCTTATCTCGAGACTTATTAATTAGATTAAAATGTCAAGTTCCCTAACAATATACATTCATTCGCGATTTAAAAGATCCAGTGATAAGAGGGGAACTTTTTTCTTCTAAATTAAACTGTGAATTTATTATGATGACTTTAGGACAACGGAGAACTCATTTCGATAATTTCTCGAATAGATATAAATTTTTAAGTGGATTAAACAGAAATAAAGCAGGTACAAAGCTTACATTGTGTTATCTTATAAAACAACAAACTGAAAATTAATTCATCGAACTTTAAATGAGATTTATTTGTTTGCATCATTACAGTGTATAGCGTCTTTCTTTAATTTGGGTACACATTGCCTTATTTAATTCTTTTTAGAAAATGTTTAAAAAAATAATGTTAAGATAGGTTTAACCAATAAAAATGCGATTTTCGTTGTTAACTAGTATTTATGCAGAAATAAATAAAATCTATGCGTGCCTGAGAGGACATGGCCACATAAAAAGCGTGCTTATATTTTTTCACAGCAAGCGTACTTTTCAATGTATTCCCCCAAAGGAAAACCAGAATACGCCTTGCTTTAAAAACCAAAAACGATTGTTTGGGTAGCGTTTTTTTCAGTTTTCCGTAGGTCAATTCCGGAAAATACGCTGGACAAACGCAAAAAGCTCGACAAACGCTTTACATATAGGCAGGGCCTTATGCTTTAAATTGTGAGTAGGTGTCATCGATGCTTATTAGTTCTTGGTGTAGTATGTTGCATTTCTTGAATAATGATTGACACTAATCCCTCGTGTAATAATTTGTCAACCATGAGTCAAGGATTTTGACACATAACTCAGGGAAAACATAGGGTTTTCGTTGTAAATAACACCCTAAAAGATCAAAGGAAATCTATTGGATGACGTCACAATCATGATTTAAAACGCTCCAATATATGGTCTGCAAGACATCTCCAAAAAAAAAACATTTGTTTTTCAAACAAGGACGAGCTCCTTATGTTTTCGGACATTATTTCACTGTTGTTTCCTATTGTGAACCAAATGATTTGCAAATGCACTTACCATGGTGACACAATCATCCAACTGCTCATTATTTTATTGAATTGTTTTGATGTATCAATACAAACCATTGAATGAACCATTGAATTATATTTTTCCTAATCTTACATTCTAGTTGCTGGAATCGAGTGGGGAATTAGTGAACGGCTCCATGATGTTGATCTTTACTGACGGCGAAGAAAACACGGAACCATACATTAACCAGGTACGATATAGTTCACTTATGATATATTTACTATTAAGTCGAAAACTAATAACTAAGTTTTTTTATGTCTTAAAATCTAGACACTTGACTTAGTTGAATTTATATTCAATCCATTAGGTATTCGGTCAAGATAATTCATCTTTCATTTAATATTATATATCTTTATTTTTTTTTAAATATTTTATCTTATCTCAAATAATAAAGTGATTTGTTTCATATATAGGTGCGTGACGAAGTTCTCCGCCGCGGTATCATCGTGTACGGTATTATGATGCGCGAATACGCCAGCCAGCATCCCCTAAAAGACCTAGCAGCTGATTCCGGTGGCACCTCATGTGCATTCAGTGATAACCAGCATACGACGTATTATGATTGCTTGAATGGAGTGCTCCATCATCGATCGCCACAGATTGCGCCAAATCAGGTAACGAGAATTTGAAAAAAAAAAATTAAATTTACATTGGAATATGAAATTATTACTATTGGTCGATCGCCCTAAACTAACTATAAACACTACAACCAGTGATAAAACTCTTGCCATAAGTTATTAATCAATCGTTGCAAACGGATTGCGGCTGTGAACATTTGCAGTTATCTATGAAAAATTAGTAAAAAGTTATCCAAACAAAACAAGGCTTCGATCATAACTCACTTAATTTGATGATTTTGTTGCTTGCTTGTTCAAATATAACATATTTTTACTTAATATTCATATCATAACATTCCATTTTCCAGCTGTTGAACAAAGTGGTCGACGTGCGCTTCCGCGACCGCGAACCAGTCATGGTCAACGTGGACAGCAACATTGGGGACCAGCTGAGCATCGTGATCACTTGGAGTTCAAGTTATTTGTCTGGATGCAAGGATACTTTGTTTTCCGCCATCTCGCCTAATAATACTATACTGTCGAATAATACTGTGACGAGACACATGCGTAATGACCGATTGAGGACGGTTAGCATTGATGCATCCGGTTTCGCGGTACGTTTAAAGCCATCGTTTATTAATTTGTTTAAAGTAATATTTTTTTGTATCGGTCTATGCAAACCCAGACATTATTTATTGCTTTTCATGAATTGTCTAGCAATATGCAATTGATAATAAGAAAATATGTTAACTCGTTTGACTAATTCAAATATAACAAAGATTTCCGTTTGTGGTTTGCATTTATATCAAACAAAAACGGTTTTATAAGTAACTTGCCAAATAAATAAAACACATCCATGTTAAATGCATATGCATATGGATTGCTATGATTTGGTAAAAGATAATTTGTTCTTAGTTCTCAGTTTTCTTATATTGTTATACATATTTGCAATATCATATCGTTTTTTTTTTTTTTTGTTCTAGCCCGGTCAGTGGGTCATCGTTGTGGACAACCGCGATCACTGGGAGCACTGCAAAGCCAGAATCCTTGTGGAATCGAGACATCTGCTGCTGAATTGCTCATCAGGTGGCCTCAATCCGAATATTGGACAGCCTGTTCTCATCTTTCCAAGTGTGGGATCGACCGTGATTCGAGTTAGTCCAGGTAATGATCTTTATATGTAGTCTATGTTTAGAACTTACATTTACCGTTTCTTTTAAAAATATCGGTTTATTGAAAACAACTGAAAACTACAGTTTCTTTAAGTGATACATTGAGAAACATTCTCGATTTCATTCTGAAAGACATATCTATGCATACAATTACAGTGGCGCGCACTCCCAACTTCTCGAGACAAACGCTAAACGTTAAACACTAAACGCTAAACGTTAAACGCTAAACTTTAAACGCTAAACGCTAAACGTTAAACGCTTTTTTCTGACCTTGCAAACCCTTAAACGTTAAACGCTAAACGTTAGAAAAATCGAGAAGTTAAGCCTGCGCGCCACTGTACCAATCTTAAAAAGTTTACTTATTAAATCAAAATTCGATGCAAAAAACGAGAAATCCCCAAATACATCCCTAAATCACTTAATCCATTGTTCTAATTTAAAAGACAACGATCTCCATGACAACGCCGTCAAGTTGTACACTGAAGTGCTCCGAGGAACGGACCCTGTGCTCAATGCAACGGTCAAAGCAGAAATCGAGAATGACAATGGAGAGAGTTGGACAATCGATCTAGAGGATAATGGCGTCGGTATGTAAAAGTGATTTGTTGATTAGGTAAAGTTTATCTCCCATTTCAATATACAACTTGTATATGCTGACTCCACATCTATCAAATGAAATTTGAATTTTATTTAGAAAATGTAATCGAAATGGATGGACAGCATGGCGTCACCAATATATTCGTATGCACCACCTTATGAGTTTAAAATAAAACGTAATTATTACGTTTCCGCAAACGTCGTTTTGACGTTTTTATGTCATTGCTGATGACCTTTACGAATTAACGTATGGAAAATTATCACATTTGATCAAACTAAACCCCATTATGTTATTGTTATGTTCTATATGATTAGTTGTGATACTCATGATATTATTACCCTTCTCAAACATATGGATCTATTGTTTATATTAAAGGAGCCGATAATGAGGCTGACGACGGTGTCTACTCGCGCTATTTCACCAACTACACTGGCGACGGAACGTACACGGTGAAGATCGACGTCGAGGGAGGCAACACCACAAGGGTGCTCAATAACAACAACACCGATAATGACACAGGTATCGGTCTGCCCTTTTTAAATATATGTTTTTGGACCTTGACATTAAAATAACTCGCATAACTACCAAGTCATAAAAAATATCTTTCGTATCGACAGAAAAAATTGAGAAAATAATAAAATGTCGGTTTCTAAAAAACAATAATGGATCACTTCATATCTAAATCAATAAAACTACCAAAAGAGAGCTAGATTCTTATGATATATCTTGATCATTAAGACCCAGACTTAATGTATAATGCGCCCGATCTCACGCCTCAATTGTACACCTACAAACATATTATTTCATTTACAGAACGCTACACCAACCTGGAACCCTTCCAACGCACGCAAGGCTCCAACTTCTTCGAGGTGGTCGGCTACAATGACGTCGAAGAGGAAGAGCGCCAGGAACTCTTTCCTCCTTCAGCGGTCACTGACCTCAAGGTCATGGTCGTCAGGAGAGACGGGGAAGTGGAGGAGTCAAGAAGGAAGCGGGATGCGGAGTATGATGAGAGATATTTCAAGTTTGTCCTGGAGTGGAGTGCGGCGGAAGTGCATGACCAGGATGGAAGTAAGTGGAAATGTGATTTGTTTAATAATTCATTATGAAAGATTTTTTTTAGATTTCAAATAAGAACTTTATCTTTTGCAATGGCTTCTACAAACTGTAAAATAGCATTAACTACAATAATATCAAGAAAGTCGTTTGTCGTCAAACTTTCATTTTGATAAGACTGGCTTTTCCTCACATACTTGCATATTACATTTCGAAAATATTGCAAGCGTTAAAAACAATTATCACTTATATATCAAATAGCATATATACTTGAGCTTCATTTATTCTTTTTTTATTTGCAGGTGCCCGCTATGACATCAGAATGGCCACCAGCGCCTCCATTTTGCGAGACAGCTTTGACCTCGGCATGCGTATCACCCAATGGGATCTCCAAGAGGGTCAACTCGATCGCGTCAAACCATTCGGTCAAAAAGAGCGATTCGTCGTTGCCTTCGAAAGAGCTGACATGGCTGTGGGTGTCTACTACGTTGCGTTAAAGACCATTGACGGTAGTAGTAGAGGGTCGGACTTATCCAATATCGGTGTGTTTACGTTCACTGTTCAGGATCTACCGACTACATCATCTACAACCAGTGTTACAACTCAAGCAGCTAGAGGCGCTTCAACTGATTCCAATGCGAATACTGGTCCAAGCACTTCGATTGTCCCTGGAAGTGGAGACGGGCAACACGGCGAACAGAAATCGAAAAAGCAATCGGATGACTCATTTCCCGACTGGATGTATTACGTCATTGCCGGTTTAGGCGCTGCACTGTTGATCATGTGTTTTGTCGTCTGCTGTATTTGTTGTTGCAGATCACGTGATAGTGAGGACAAAAAGAGGCGGCGAATGGAGGCTTTGAAGGAAGCACAAAAGGAACTGGCAGTGCATGCCTCCTTCCCACCGGGTACCACTGTATTGGATGAAATCACATGTGACATTATTGACACCACGCCTGACAGAATCTCAATTCAACAGGAACCTGATATCATCCAGCAGACACATAGCAATTCATCCAGTGTCAATGCCACGCCTAACACAACCATCTCCAAAAACACCAACGCCACGTGGCCAAGCTTGGAACCCGGTAGGGAAAAGAAGAAGCGGGGCAATATCTTGAGGACGTTTGGCAAGGGCACCTTTTTCAGTGAGTTGAAAAAGAAGTTCCGCTCAAGCAAGGCGTCGCAGGAAGACACCCATGCGGTCATTGAGCGACAATGGTCGAATCCCAGAGAACCGGTGCAGAATATTCCCTACTCAAATCCTCTTTTCGGTACGGCTAAGGCGCACAGTGATGTAGAGGTCAAAAACAGTGTCATTGATGCACCGTATGTGTTGGATGTGGATCCATGAAATGAGTTGATAGTGTTTTAAGAAATCAGTGACAGTGACAGAATAAAGAGAAAATGCAGGACAGTTTCGTACTCATAAACGTGCTTTTAAAACGCAAAGAATGTGATATATTTCTGTTGGGACATTTGCGAATGGGTAAAGGCTGGATGTACTGTTGTCTTTCGATAATTGGATAAGGTGGTCAATTACATTTGGTCCGCGAACTGTATTAATCTTAGTGTGTACCTGGTGAACGCATCGGTTTAGTCATCGAATAACCCTTGCCAGCTGTGTATGCTTATCGTCATAATATTCAGGCTCCATAAAAACTATGATAGTCTAAAATGTGAACTTATCGATACAGTTCGATTATAAGTAACCAGGGCTCGAAGCTCGATATTTTTTGCGGGGGCCCCACGGGGCCCCCACTCTCAAAATCCTGGGGGCCGGACCAAAATCCAGTGGCCCGGACTTATATATTTATATGTAGGAGTTTCAAAAGTTTGGGGGCCCTTTTGGCCCCCGACCTCAAAAACCGGGGGGTGGAGGAATTTCGAAAATAGCGGGGTCCAATGGCCCCTGGGCCTCCGTGAGTTTCGAGCCCTGAGTAACTACATAGGTTCGCGCACAAGCGCAAATTAAGAGGAGACGCCCCATCCCCGCCCGTTTGGTGGAACCTGTATTTAAAAAAATTATGATATTTATTATGGGTCATCATATTATTTTCTAGATATATAGGACCAAGCACCGTTGTTGACTTTCTGAGTCCGCGCCTGGACCTGAAAGGGTATTTGAAATGAATATTGCTCATTCTTTTTGTTAATGCTTTAAATGAAGTTTTCACAATTAAGTCTTGCTGATCTGAGTGACATATTAAATCGTATGAGTTATATATACTTTCTTTCAAATATAGAATCTTGCATTTATGTAGTACATATCATTTATTGCACGTTTATAATTATTATTTTCCCGTGTATTAATACGCAACGGCACTTCCAATGCATTAGGGCTCGTCACACTGGAACTTATTATCCAATAAAAGCATTTTATTTTTAAATAGTTTTTGTTTTTGAGCATTTTGGATAACGCTTATAAAACGCTTGAAAACAAGGCCTATTTAGGAAAAGAAGCTTGTACAATGTGGCCAGGCTCTCACTATACAGACAAAATCAAACTTAACTTGATGCGTGTTGTAAATAAGATACTATTCAACATATATATGCTCAATAACAAAATACATATATTCTTTTTTATATCAATATATTTGAATTTGTAATCTAAATCTAACATTTTGTATTTATACATATCATATTACTTTGTTTTATTGTATTATTTATCGACCAATTGTATTGGTTTAAAATGTTCGTGTTTTCATGTCCATTACAAATTCTACAATGTTCACGTTCCTTTTTACAGTTTGTATAACAATAGCTTTTAGCTTTTGAATAAAACATATATAAAGCTTATTATAAAAGTAGTTTTATTAAGTCTCTTATATTAAGTCTCATTACTCGTCAGTTGCAGATTGAACAAATGCTTCTTCTGTTTTTCCTATCAGCCAATATGTGCTCAATGATCCCTTGCCCTATAAAATATAAAGATATTTAAAAATCAAATGCAACATTACAAAAATACGAAACAAGTTAAGAAACTGTAGTCTGTAAATTTGACCCGTTTTCTAGAGAGTTTCCATATAAACTCAATTGATCATTGTCTTTTGAATGACAACTGAAATACATCCCTTTTAAAACATTTAAATTTCATGTTTACCTTAATATCAACCTGTCCTCTCGGCAAAACTGTGAAACCTCCATTTTGAATAAGCATACTCATACTTTCGGAGCTGATGTGAATTCTTCGTGCTGATAGGTGGAGAAATAAAGGAAAAATATGACTGTTTTAATAATATAAATGTAGCCACATCCCAAAAATCATTCGACGTCGCGTCTTATGGTGTGATGCTGTAACATTATAATACGCCGTACGGGATATCACACACATATTTATATTCCCTTTCATTGAGTATTGCATAATTAACGTGCGTTTTTAATAACTAGCAACAAAATTTGTTTTAAGAGCAACCATTTATATTTTGCTAGGATTCCATCTTCTCCAAAATCCCTTTGAGAACGTATCCCTTTGATCTACTCACAATGGCTGCTGGACTGCATCCGCGACGCCACATTGACCGTGTCTCCAAACAGACAATAACGCGGCGCTTTATTGCCTACCACGCCCGCTACCACCGGACCTGACAATTTACCAAATAAAAAAATATATATTGTTGACACAATAATTTGATTAT
The DNA here is from genome assembly GCA_001703475.1 of Hydroides elegans. Lineage (NCBI taxonomy): Eukaryota > Metazoa > Annelida > Polychaeta > Sabellida > Serpulidae > Hydroides > Hydroides elegans. The sequence goes on from LQRL01022332.1 coordinate 13,242, forward strand.
TAAACAGTTATTTCAAAAGATACGGCAAACGTGCCCCTTACATTATGAAACAGGTTTTTTATCGAATTTGAACCATCTTGCCATAATTCGCAACTCGTATGGCGCGATCAAATCAGTTTTCTCATTCAGCATTCGATTCGTAAAAGCTGTACATTGTTTATTCGGTATCATCTATAGAAATCAATGATGTTACCTGTATGGAATCCTATTCGCAACTGCAGTTTATGTTGCGGAAAATGGGGAATTCGAAAGCACTCGGTTCGATGCAAAAGATCCAGGGACATCCGGGCAATTTCGCTCACGTGTCTCTGTTTATTTCGATTGGGTATGCCGCTTACCACCATGTAAACGCAACCAATCGTTTCAACCTGCGTTCAAGAATTCAAACACAACATAAATGTTACCGTCTTTACGAATCTACCAAAAATGTAATTTGTGATTCACTGTATTTCAGGTTGTTTAGTTAAAGAAAATTGCCGCAAATGGCATATACATGAAGTATACAAAACAAAAGTCACTATTTGTGATTACAATTATGAGTTCTCAACCTAAGAATGACATGTAAATGATTAATTTTCTTGAAATACATTTTCAAAAGGCAAACAAAGTAAAATATTTACCTTATAAACGTCATATTCGCTTATCTGTTTATCCATAAAACTATAAATGGTATTCAATATCTCGACTATCTGCATCGGCTCAATGTTTCGGGACATATCACCGAAATCAGCAATATCGCTGAAGAATATGGTCGCCACCTCGAATTCTTCTGCGTCTACAGATTTTCCCATTCGCAATCTGGCAAAATGTCGCAAAAAAATGAAGGGATATACAAGGTATAGTTATGAATGGAATATTTTTTCTAATATATAACTAGAATATATACTGTTATGAATTTTGTAATCATGTTAAACATTGAGGGCAGTGTCACATGCATTTACTAAATTAGTTTATGTTTGAACAAAACTGCTTTCTAGATCTCAAATTCAATGAACAAAAATGAACATGCGAGTAACTAAAATGGGTATGTTGAACAAAAATGCAAAGTGGGAATTTGGTTTATATTAGGAGAACGGTTTATATAAACCATTGACTGAAAGTTTTATTTTTTGACACAATAAGATCACTTTTAGATACCAACCTGTATGCAACAGCCCGTGGTAGCATCTCTTGTAGAATATTATCAATTTTCCTTTTCTCCTTTCGCAATTCCAGAATTTTCCATTCCATAGATATAGCATACATATAAAGTGATATTGTCGCACGATTGCCGGATAATATCACAAACACAATGAAGCAAAAACTGAGAGCAATACCGAACACATTGAGCACAAGTTCTTGAACAGCTTCACTCTTTCTCCTAGCAATGTTTTCTTTGACACTACTCGAAACATAAACCGATAGTTTTTGGATGAATTCTTGTCGATGCATAAACAAACTATATGTTAGAGAAGCTCCGTGTAAATTGATTTCTCCCAACGCGTTCTCATCAACGATTCTTTCGATTTCTACGACTTCTTGTTCATGTTTTACCACTTGGTCTTCAAGCTCAAACCAAAAGTCGGCCGCCACGTCATTCTCAAGACTTATGTTGAGGAATATCGATGTAAGATAGCTGGAGTTCAGGTATGTTTGGAATAAATCCGGAGGAAATTGCTCGTAGAGGAAAAACGATGCGGTCAGCATGCCATCAACACCTATGAAAAAATCGGAGTTGAAACAAATATCAATTATATGGTCCACATATTTCTCATAAATGATATTCATTTCTGAACAATGTTATTGTCACCATTCGTGCTCTCTACTCATTACATGAAACTAACACTAATCAACGGCGGAAACGATAAAAACGATAGAAAATCCACCGCGAAATAATGATAGACGCATGCATCAATTTGTTCATACATTCGAATGGTGCCATGCATAAAGAAATTACGAGGACTTTGCGTATATTGAGTAAATCCGCTCCAGATATAAACGGTATTTCATCATTTTGTTATTTTGGTCACAGAAATGTGACGATTTGGTTATATCAACATTTGATTTTTTCATATGACATAGATCAGCAGCCATGTGATGCATTTTCATATCAGTACAAAAGATACTTGATTAGCGTTGTGCAAAGAGCCCTTAATTTACCTGATTCCCGATGCGCTTTGGTCTGGAAATTAAGCGAGAATAATTTCATCCACACTTCATTCTCATCAGCATCCAACTCCACAATCTCCCTTGTCTGCCAATAAACGAGCATCTCAGTGACGTCATCGTAAAATGAAATATTGGCGTACGCATGCGCTGGGTCAAAGCCAATGTCACGGTAGAGTTGACGGTGTTTGGCGATGTTGGAGAGGAAATCCTGTTTGGACCCAAAGATACCTGAGAGGGTTGGAAATAACATGTTAATAATAAACCATGATAGTTAATATGTTGATGTAAAAATAAGCAATTAAAGCAAAATCACCTTCCTTTCGTTTTCCTACTAACGTTTGATATTGTTATTATTATAGAAATAAATCAGCAAAAAAAAAGTCATTTTACGAATGAAGAATCTCGTCAATTGTAATCAGACAGGACAAAGTTTCCAAAATCAAGAAAAACAAATAATTTCAGATTAACTAAATCAAAATTTAATTAAATGGAACACACCTGGAATAGATTCCATTTCTTCAATAACGTTGTTGGTTTCATGATAATACGTATAAAAACTCCCAATGACTTCTGTCCGATTGGCAATCTGATAAGTTACATACATAGTTTGTTCATTTTGTAACATATCTATTAACTCCATGTTAGCAAGTCTTTCCAACACCTCATCTCTAAAACTGTCATATTTGTTTATCATAACTGCATCATAAATGATATTTGAGATACAATATCCAACAAGAATAAGGAGCGGAAATAATGGAATGATGATCAATCCGATAAGTTGTAGGCATCTACCACCTGTTGTAAGAGGGTTCACGTCGATGTGTCGGAAAATTGACTCTAATTTGGTGGATCGTTGCTTTGAAGGTACTCCCATATTGCTTGCTTTGTCTAATAGCGCCTGTTATCGTTTTAATTAGTGATCTGTTTTCATATCTAACATTTCATTTCCATCATTGGAATAACTGGTAATATCTCTTAAATTAGCGGGTTAAACTGTTAACTACTTCTTAACTTAATTGTCTTATTTTATCATTTCCTGCATTTTTATCTATGTCCGTTCATATTTTTTCATTGCGGCTTCACATTGTTAAAAAATATATTCTCAAATCTTTTAAATAAAATAACTGAGATTTCAACTGTAGCCAAGTTATATGTATTCAGTTGCTCAAATAATAATCATCACTGAGAACAAATATCTGATTTCGCTAAAAGATTGGCAAAACTTTTAATCTTAGATTTCATATTAATTTTCAAAACAACTGTCCCTGAATATACGCTTATCGCTTTCTCTATCTCTAGTCTTAAACCAATAATTGCCTTACGTAATGAAAGATTGCTACCTTGTCCTCGAGTCTAACAGGCTCTCCAATTTGTCTCCTGGAACCAGCTCAAACACCCCTCCCTCTACCCATCTTTATCAGGTGAAATAACTAAATGGATCCATGCATAGGGTTCTTGGTTTTTGATGTTTTGGGAAATGGACTCAATATATCATGCAAATTGTAAATCACTTATTGATTTTTACAGGTTGTCTACCGTATAGAACTTGGTTGTAGTTGGAATATATATATTTGTTTGTATATCATGATTATTCATATGGATCAAGAGACATTTTCTTATATCAGTGCAAAAAAAAATCATTCTATATTGAGTTAGCACCTTGATGCATTGAACCCTCCTACTGATCATGCTTATTGATAATAACCATAAACCACGGTCTTATGACTACATGCCCCAGCTCCTCACGTGTAGAGAGAGACACAAGACTGAGGAAAACCACTGTAACTCTTAGTGCAGGAAATCACCGGGCGTGACAAAGAGTGAGAAATCACTCAGACATATAATCTGGCTAGGGACTCGTTCTATGCTGGTTAATTAGATAAAAAAAAATATAAGGCAATGTCTTTCTCGTGATGTAATTAACAATCTGTCAACCCATAAAGAGGCATAAAGCTCCCATCTCAACTGACGTGAAATCCATCACATAAATTCATCAAAGAATTTTGCCTTTTAAGGGTGTAATGAATATTGGTAAAAGAAATGAACAAAAAAATTATTGGTGGGGTTTCATTCGTGTGCACAATATTGAGGGGCAACAAAGATGTTGACAATAATAACAAAGAGAGAGTTTGTTTACATTTGATTTCTTTAAATGTGAATTAATGACTTATTATGCAACAAAAACAACAAAATTTGTATTTTTATATTTTATTCATGATTTGGTTTGATGTTTTAACATTGTACATTCAATAATATAACATGAGCCATCAAAACAAAATAGACTACTGATAAATAACTAAATATTCATGTATACCATATCTATTCAAATTCCTAACAAATAAAATGTATAACCCTAAAATTAAATGTGCTCAGTTTGTTTCTTAAAACGTCAGGCTACATAATTATGGTATCATAAGTAACAGCTAAAATAACAAAATTCGAAGGTTGGACGGTTATAGTTGTAAGCCTTCACAATCAGTTGAAAGGCACTTGTAAAATATTATAATGATTGAGTTAATATCGGTGGGTTGAATCCAACTGTAATATTTGAAACAGCTAAATAAAATGAAAATGTGAAAAATGTAAATAAGGTCATACAACAATACAGAAATACAGCAAAACCATTATAAATTCTATTCTAGTATATTATTCTTGAAACTTAAAGAAACTTAGAAACCATCGATACATCCATCATTCATCAGTGCTACAACATTTAGGATTTATATCCTGAACAAGAGAATGTTTGTTTCGGATATAATTGTCAACAAGAGAACTTTTTTGTTATTTTATTACGGCATATGTTTCATGCAAGAAGCAACAACATCGCGAAGAGCAATATTAAGACGTCGGGAAAAAGAGGACACTAAAAAGTCCTTAAGGTATACACGTATATCCAAACAAAGACCTGATCCATCAAATTTGCGCATAAATAGAAAATGCTCGGCTATAATTGAACGAAAAGCCAATTAGAGAAGCACGCTAAATTCAAATCCTTAAAAAGTCGTCTGGTTTTAATGGAGAGAAACCAAGAGGCATCAGTGCAAAAACGTGTTCTGTGTCTGTATTTCAGTCGATGGTTTTAACAATTATTTAAACATTGTCGATCTGCTTTACAAACAATATTGAATCAAAACACATAAAATGAACCATAAGAAACAATCAAATAATCAAAATTACCAGCACCTCTACCTCAGATCTATGCATTCAATAGGACAACACTTATTATGCAGGATTTTCGTAGGGCTTCATGGACGTAAGATCGCGGAGAAAAGCCTAGAATTGATTAGATTCTACATAAATGATTTGCGTTTGTACTAAGCATACAACGTAGGAAAAACGTTCAATTGTGTTACATGGCATGCGGCCATGCGGTACATTCTGATTCAGAGAGCTAAAATATTTTGAGTTTGTGTCGTTATGCACGGAAAACCCCATACATATCACATTTGATAGAGATTACACCGATATACAACTCAACATTAAACTGCAGTATGAGAGAAAGCTTCAAAATATGTAGATTGTCTTACATATATGACAAAGATTATTCAAAGCAAAATTACAATAATGAGAATATATTCAAAGATATATATTATAATTGGATATTTGAGTTTGATAACAAAACATACATAGATCTATAAATACAACACATTATTGTTCTGAATATAAGGTAATACTTATTAGACTTTCTTAATTATATCATAAAATCATGATATGAAATAACAGAATATTTGAATGTGACCAATGGTGAATAAAACATTCATACCCAAATGCTCCTTACATTTTGCCTATGTGAAACAATACTGCCAAAATATATAGCACTGTTTAACAATGTCATATCTGCATTACAATAAACATTGAATTGATAACAATAACTGAATAGCAATCAAAACTATTGTTTCTGGTAATACATAGAAACATATTTTATTTTGATGTCATTACATATATATATCATATACACTATACAACATCAAACTAAACCGAAAACGAAAGAAAATAAGATTTGATATCTTAAAATTGATACACATAATATCCTAAAAGCCACTGACGATAAAAATATAATTTTAAAACGAAATCACATATAACAAAACGAAAAAATAAAATAAAATTATAAGATTTGCGTACTAAATAGTTAAATCTCTCACTATTTGTAAAGTTACAAAATACCGAGAAAAAACCTACATTTCATGTAGTAACAACTTCAATAATCACCGAGCGCTTATGCTATATCTGCCGCTATAAAAACCCCTTTGTGTAGTTCTAATATACTTGAGCAGTACTATGTTTCTTCTTGAGATAAGCGCGTTTCTTTCGCTGCTTTTTCGTCTCCTCCTCGTCAGAATCACTGGCAAAACTCGACAAATCGATGGGAGGAACATCCCGATGTCGTTTCGGTTTCACTTTCCGCGAAGAAGCGATTTGTTCCTCTTCCTCTGCTAAGCGATACGAATCGGGATTCCCCGGTTCGAAAGGAGGGGTATTCCCCGTGTGACGTTGATGACGTGATATGGTTAAATCGTCACTAAAATCAATGGCAGGATTATCGAAGCCTTCGCTGTCACTAGTGTGGTTTTGGTTATGGAGATACGATTGTGAGTTGCTATGGTAAACATCCAGGTTGCTAGCGCCGCCGTGACCTTGACTAGATTTTCCCGCCATGTTGGAATGTTTAGTTCGATGCGGTGACTTATGTGCTTTATGTTGCCCTTTTGCCGCCCCGCTACTCCCTGTCCGTTTATGTCCCCCATTACTCATATGCACTGCAGTATGCGAAGGGTTTATAGCGATTTCCTGATGGGATTCCGCAGAATCCGTATCTTCGTTTTGATTGGTTGAGCGCTGCTGCACGTGACGCATTCGCGGATGTGCGTATCTCGGTGGGAGCATGCGCAATACGTTTTGATTGGCTGATGCCGCTGCGGCTCCTTTGTAGCCGTGATGTGTTGACACTGGATCACCTGAAATAATTCAAAGAATAATAGAATCATAAATAAAATCATGCGAAGGTGTATGACCAGACACCTCATAAAACTAAATTCGAAAGAAAAAAAATGTACGTTGGATTTTTCAACACAGGGGCTGGCCGTAGTTGCTCATGTACCTGTTAAATATCAAAATATAAGGATATTCACATGTTTGTTTTCATAAATGAAATTACGTTTCCGAAAGTAAGCTTTAATTAACTGCAAGATTTTTCTGGGTTAAATTATATCTATTGCTTTTTTATTTACTAAATCACAAACTATTGGTCAACATAAAGACTTAGGCTATGTGTCGGGAGTCCATGCATTATCAATGCAAGAGCACATTAATAAATCTGTCAATTACTTTTTGTTTTGTTGTTCAATTATTACTCATGTATTTATTTTTATTATTTTATTTATTAATTGCATAACATAACAACATAAACGACGAAATAAGCCCACACGTTTATGAAATAAAACAAATATACGGTTGAAGAAAAGAAAAATATGCATATAATCAGTGAATAAAATCCAATCACGCAAAAACTGAGACGAAAAACAATTAATGAAACAGCGAGATGTGACACGCGAATAGCACATCGACCATGTTGCTCATTTGGGGTACGGGACACATGAAACAAGGCGAGAAAGTGCAATGTCCTTTTTTTCTTGTCCATAGTTTTTTTTCTTGATTGGGGATTCCTAAAATAACGTGAGTGCTTTTTCTAGTAATTCATTAACCAGGGGTGACACTATACGATTGATGAGATAATGTATCTCACAAAAATAGATTACATGTAGTTGCTAATGAAGAATGAAAATGCAATAAAATATATTACTGTTTTACAATTTTGCGCATGAGAAGAAATCCTTTAAACATACATTTATTACCTAAGCATCCAAACCCAAACCTAAGTGTTCAACATTACATATTTTGCACACCACTTAAATGAGACTAAGGCACACCTGTGTTGGGGTTGAAAATGTTTAATTATATTAATATAGTGTCAACAAAATGGGAAAACTTTCTCAAACTTGAACACATCACCCAAAACAAACTTCATCACACTTAATCACATTTAATTACCCCCAGATCCTTCAGTTTGACCTGTTTGGCCATCCTGTTGCTGTGGCTTCGAAATTTCATCCGGACTAAGAGGCAAGTTGAGCGGAGATACAATCAAGGGTACTTTAATACCACTCAATTCTCCATCCAGATTATCCTCCGAATCAAACATTGTGATCTCATGAATCCCGCGCATGCTCAACTCTCCTTCCGGATCCCGTCGACTACTGAGCGATAATTCAGCACTTCCGGTGGCCACGTGGTCAGTCTTATTATCACTGATTGGTTCTTGGGATTTTAAATGCAATTTGGTGCTGCTATTGTTGCCTTTGGGCGCTTGTTGCTGTTTGTTGGGTTTTTTATCACTTAGGGTGTATTTGGTGTTGGACTTTTTGGGAAGGAGCAGAGAGCGTGCGGGTTCCACGTGTATCACTCGAGAGGAAGAGGCTTCTGAGTTTGTGTCTGCGTTAGCTATATATAGAAATTGATAACATATCAAATAGAATGAATTGGTAAAATTTGAAAAAGTATACGGGGAAAACATTGAATACGAATTGATATGCAAAATAGCATTCCTGCATGCATCTACACGGATACGCATGCAAAAACATTAAACAACATGTATTAACATAATGAACCTATAAGCGCGAATAAACATCAAGCTACATTTATTTGTGGTTCAAGAATTCATAGATAATTTAATAGCATGAAAATAAATGTGATGGTAATTATTTTTTAACACTGACAAAAGAGACAAATTTACATGCTACATCTTGCAAGAAGTATCCTGTTGACCAAATATGCTCACCTGATTTTGTTATTAAAAGACAATATTTTTTAGGTGAAAAAATATTAGAAAGGAAAGAGAGAACAGATTACGTGTACAGATAGATAAGCGTATGAAAAGTAAAACTGATAAAACAAATTGAAGAAGTTACTATCAACAGTGGAAATACAAGTATTTTAACAAAAAAACATACAACAATTGATACGTAAATTGTGAGATACGATTAGTCTATGTTATGTTTAACGTTTTTTTTTACTTGTAGGAAGATGCAAGAATATTTTTCACTTATGATTAAGTTTGAGATCGAAATACCGAGCATCTTCTAACACAGCTAAAACAATAAAGTCCTATAACCCAAACAACCTGAAAAGCTTCACAAAAAACGTAAAAAAGAGATATAAGAAACACAAATTACAAACACACCTGCTGTTCCCGCCATGGGATTCATATCCACATCACTACCGACTCCACCACCACGTGCTATCGAATCCGCGTCACTTCCTCTCACGGTGACCTCGACCTCGGACATGTGACTCGGCATCATGCCACACCCACTGTCGCTGTCCACGTGGTTGTGGTGACCACGAATTGCCGCCTTAAGGTCGCCCGTGCTGCTCTCGTCGGCTGCACTTAATAAAGCTGCATATGGTGCGAAGGTTGATTTTGATTTTGAAAACCAAGTGTTTTTGGAAAACGGTGATGGGTCGACCGGAAGTCGAATGTATTGAAAAGGTGCAGTTGACGTCAGTAGAGACATCAGTGTGTCGTGGTAGCATATTCCATCCAGTAGTTTAAAGTTGTGGGGTTGGCAAGGCATGCAAAGGGGGAGAAAGAAGAAAAACACACAAACATGCATAAGAAATTCATATACGGGATCTGATTCATATATTTTTCATATAAGTTTAAGACTCATTTAAGAGCATCTTATTTTCCTTACTGATTCATCATTTTGAATGGGAAAAAGATTAACATTTAAATAAATTTAGTTGCAGATAATTACTTATTGGACATACATTTTTGACATTTATTTTTATCACTTTATTCTGATGACATATTTTCTAACGAAAATACGACAGTACAACAATTCAAATCTTTTCATTCTATATAGCAAGCAACGAAAAATCACCGAAGCCACAGCATACACTTAATTTCATTATATAAATTCAATCAACATTCCATTTTTTCAAGTATTCTCAAACGATTGAATCGAAAAAGATTTTTCTCGCAACCAAAACAATACTTCGTGTGTGTATGTTATCTGTTGTAATGTAATCAGAGACAGGAATCCATTAACACAATGATCACTAAATTTACCAATTTGAGAATATCTGACCGATAAAGAAGCATAACCTTTATTCTTAATTCTACCAATACCATGCAAATTAATCAAGACATATCGGGCCAATTTTCTCATCTCAAAGTCTAGACAAGGTTTCCGTTCGTTTTAGAATTTTAACCACGTCTAATTGAGACCATTTGAGATGAGAAATTTGACCTTTAAATTTCTCAAAAAAGAAAAACATAATCAAAATATACGCACCGAAAGAATGAACATTTCCATTGGAAACAGTGAACACATGATGAGCACCCCCTTGCTCTTCTCCCTCTCCCCCCTCTGGCGGTCGTTTCTTTTTGCGTTTCTTCTTGCGTCTGACGCGATTCCTATCATCTGTTGTGTGTGCAGCGTCTATATTGCGTGGCGGTTGCGTTGACAACGCGTTGTTATGGCGTAGGTAGTTGCGCTGAGGTGAGTCGTTAGTGGTCGTGGTGGTATTGCTATGTTTCTTGATTGCTTGTTTGTTGGGTGACTGCAAAGAGATCGAAAGAATATGATGAAACGCCGGTTTTATAAGGTTTTCTTATATGACAAATATCATGAATTTTAATGTTATGCAAACATGAATTAGGTGGCCTTTAACTAAGCTGTTTTAACTTGAGCCTTAGTTAATTGGTCTTAAGTATAACTTTTGCAAACATACATTGTTTAAAATATATTCAGAACACTCTTTCCTATTGCTTTGTCCAAACATATTTCAGGATCTAATCCTGTATATTTTATCAGATACATCAAAATATAGGTTTTTAAGTACTTTTCAGTTATTCCAAAAGCATTTGGTTTCACAAAATGCTTCTACATATCCACAAAATCCCATAAATACTCACAGGAGGCACAGGACGGTGGTGATTGTAAGGCACTTTCGGAGGCGGCGTGTCTATGTCTTCGTCTTGTAATGTGCGTCCAGTTTCAGCATCCGTTTCGTACCTGAAGCCATTTATTTTCAATATTAAATTGTAAAAAAAAAACAGTTAATCGAATGATACTACGGATGCAAGGTTAAATTCATCTGCTCAGTTAATTCTCTTCCAATATTGATACGGAACTAATATATTTGAGATCAAAATTATATGTTCTATGATAATATATTAGAACCACACCATTCATTTTCAACTCCAAGAAATAAAGGGATAAAATAACACAACCATGATCAAAACGTGATCCTAAAATACTCATAAGTGGCTCTTACCTGGCAGTGGATCGGTCGGTGTTGAGCTCATAGCCCATCTCACAGTGCGCTGCTACACGATTGCCCTGTTGTGTAATAAACATAGATATTTTATAAACTTATAATATATGTTTATGTGATATGAATTTGACTGATTTTCATTTCCAATAATTATTACATGATTAACATGATAAAATAGATGTTATTAAGATTTATTGTGAATTCGATGACTAATGAGGATTGTTTTAAGTCTGCTTTTTTTTTTTTTGCTTCATATATTTATATATTTTTTTTGTTAAATTTACATTCAGTTTTATTCAAATCCTAATTTACTTTATTTCCGAAGCATATTAGAGATTCTACTAGCTACGTATTTAATGGAAAGATACATTAAACGACAATATGAGCTCACAGTCAATATTGCTCAATTACAACAAGATGGAAAGTTAATCTCAAGACAGGCTAACAAGTGCATTCATAATATCTAGCAAGTGAATCATACACAAATAAATAGGGTTAACATTGATAGAGTTAGAGAAAGGGGAGGGGGAAGCAAACCATCACCAAAGCAGTATGACAACAAATCGAAATAGAATACACACCTCTAGTTATTGCACAATGACGTTAGGTGGAAGTGCATGCAATCTTTATAGCAATCGGTAAATGTGTCTATTTTGTTATGACGGAGCTCAACATCTGATCTCGTAGTCTATGTTCATCTAGATATTTGCTTATAGTTTGTCACAGTTATGTTTTGTGACTTGGTCTAGAATGTTTTATAAAACTGAATAGATGTGTTACAACAAATACAAGAAACCGTTTCAATTTTATAATATGAAAATATATTTTTACATAAATCATCCTTCGCGAATCACGTTTTTCTTTTATTATTGTAAGCGATGTGATACATAAGTCGTTTTAAATTAATTGTCTTAAGTAATGTAGTGAGTAGTGATTTGTCATTTTATTGGAAATATCTACCTAGGTTCTAGTATGATTCCATTTCAATGTGCTGATATGTTAAAATGTTCCTTTCTAAGTATCGTTTTAAATTGAAAAGAAGAATATATGAGACAGAAAGATAAAATCCATAACGGTTTATTTTAAGTTTGGTTTCTTTTTACAAAACCATTTTAAAGGAAACACGATTTTCAGATTGTTCAGGGTTTATTGTTTATTGAGCTAATTAAACTATTTACACAATACAAGGTGAAATCAATTTTCAAAATAAATTTCTATGTTTACATAAAACCCAATCATCAAAACAATATTTGTCTACAAAATCAAAACTTGAATCCGAAAGAAGCAAACAATAAAGAGCGAAAAGGATAAAAGGGCGAGCAATGAAGAGTGCGAGCGACGAGAATTGTGAGCAATGAGGTGATCGAACAATGAAATGAGTGAACAATGAGAGGAGCAATCTACACCATGCTGTACCGACTTTAATCCGAATTGCGGCTATCACAAAATCCATTCCATAGCTAATGCAACGAAATGAAAGAGAGAATGCCGTCACTGGTTCCAAGTCCAAATCACGTGATCCTTTTCCCAAAACCGGTCGCTTTAGTACCGATTCCATCACCAATGCGTTTAATGAAGATATTTAACAATGAAGGGAACGAACGATGAAGGTGGGCGAGTGAACGATATGAAACGATATGAGAACACGATATGAGAACGATATGAAGGGAGCGAGCGATGAAGGAAATGATCGATATGAAACAATATGAGAACGAAATGAAACTCAATCATTGCTGAAATCATTAATTATATTGATCGGGTGATTGCATATTACTCTGATGTCTATTGAAATCTCAAGTCCGTAAAACGTTTCCAAGTCGTCATCCAAGGTTGTCAATCCGAAGAGTTTCATGTTCATTCTCAAGTCCATTAAACATTTCATAGGTCAAAATCCAATGTTGGCCGCGCCATCCTGGAAGGGATCTCTTTAGCACACATGCACTTTACACCATGCTATCACCGCTTCCATACACCAAGACGAATCCATCCTTCTCCTCATCGTCGCCGCTGTGGCCATCTCCCATATCGATAACCACATCCGTGCTGTCGCCAACCGAGGCCGAGCCGAAGGCCATGTCGTCATCCGACGTCACCGAGGACATGGAACTGCCCATGGGCGTCACCTGGGTGAGGGTCGATGAAGATCCGAAGCTGGACGAGTACATGGGGAAGGTCGATGAGCCAGTTGATGATCCGTTGGTGGTCAGTGCCGAGATGGTCGATGCCGATCGCATGGTCGTCGCCGAGTCCCAGACAGAGGTCGATCGCTGTGTGCTGAGGGCGCTGCGTGTTTCCGTGCTGCAGCTTGCCGAGGATGGGCTGATCACGACGATCCATGGCAGGCCTGGCATGCTGGGCGATTTTCCGAGGCGATCGGTGTCCAATGAATCGGTGTTCGTTCTCGCGGTCACGGTGGAGCAGGTGGCGGTCGAAGCGGATTTCCTGAGTTCGGTGGTCAGGGGCGAGTCCGGTGTCAGAGGCCTGTCGGCATATTTGGCTTTGCGCAGTTTCCAGGGAGCGAGCGGGCGTTCGTATTGGCCATCCTCATCATCGCTAGACTGAATCATGTCCGCATCCGATTTGCCGTTGTCGCCAGTGCCAGAAGCCGCCTTTGATCGCAGTTTCGTGTAGCGCTTCGCTCGAGCAACTCCGTAATCGCTTTCGCCAGTAGTCACTTCCATGTCGGCCTCCTCTCGCTCCTCATCGGAGGTTTCGCTGCCGTCGGTTGTGCCATCCTCGCTGGTGTCGCCCTCGGAGACGGAAGATTCCTGTTCAGCCTCATCATCATCGCCATCGCCAGTTGTCATGTCCTTTGCCATTTCGCTGTCTTTGCCATCATCCATTGCCTTGCCGTTGTCGCTTTCCATGTGGCACTCATCGAGTCGTGAGCCCACCTGAGCCTGTTCCACAATATCGACCATGGGCACGTGGGCAACTTCTCCGCGCTCAACATCCGGTTCCGGGGTTTCCGTTCCGTTTCCAACGATGACCCATTTCACAAGCTTCACAATTCCATAAGCCACAGCCATGAATGGGAAAGCCAAGCGGGTCAGCAGCCACCAGACGCCGGCCCTCACTGCATCGGCACCGTAGCCAATGTAGCGGCCGCCAGCGCGGAAGCCATCCATGCAACCATTTCCGATTCCTTTGATCCTATTCCAAAGTCCAGTTGCTACTGCACCAATTCCGTTTCCAATCGATCGGAAGAATGAGCCGACGCGAGCCTTTCCAGCATCAAGGCGAGCCTTGGTCGTTGAATATTTCCATCGCCTACGGAGGTGAGCCAAAAACAAGTCCGTTGTGTCGCGGGTTCCAAAATCCTTCATAATGCCGGCGCGCATAAGCTGAATGCAGTCCCAAGTGCTGAGGTCGCACACACCTAGAAGATTGGGAAGAGAGGGAAAAAAAGAGGAAAGGATAAGAAGGGTGTGCAACTAGGTAAAATGTAGTGTTGTGCAAAGGATAAGGATAGAAATAATCTGATCTTAGATATCCGTTGTAACATTCACTGTAATTTCCTGGATTAAATTCATCCAATCATGTTCAATTCGACAAGTAAAATTCCAATTTTATTTCCCCTTTGCTTATTTTTTATTGATTTGATAAGTACCTAATGCAGTGTTTTACGGATATCAAAAATCAAGAGTGCGGATATCTAAAATCAAGGGTGCAAAATATGTACAATAGATTATTGCGAATCATCTGGTGGATATACAATAAACACTAGATTTAAGAAAGAAAGCTGTTAGTAGTTCTTATCTATAAGATATTTTATAACTCCATCATGATGATACAGCAAACAAAGGTGCGAACAAGAAAGTGCTGAAGAGGGCGGAAAGTGGTAAGAACAGTGCATTTAAACGGGTGTGGGTAAAAAAAACAACAACAACCAGCAACTAAACAAAAACTGCAAACACCAAAAGCAAAGCATGCTGCTATAACCAAGAACATTGAAAAGATATTGCTTTAGCCCATTTTCAGAATTTAAAAAAATCTAAATTAGATTCACCAGTATGGTCATATACTGTTGAAACTTAGGAGAATGGAAGTGACTCCGGTTCGAAAATGGGCTAAAACTATTCATTTCATATATGTAAGAATATCTTAACTACTACCTTAGAGTATCCATTATTGAAACCGGCAACATCTTTCTCCCGGGCCAACTTTTCTGCTTTTTCACGCTCCCTCACAATGTAGTCGTAAGTACTTAAACCTTTGTATACTGTTTGGTAGAAAACGTGTATTAGCACATTGTCTTACTCTAAATGCACGAAGA
>LQRL01022342.1:0-10736 GCA_001703475.1 Hydroides elegans
TTTGGAGCACTTTAAAAAGTGACTGGTCTCGTCAGTTCAAGAGATGTCTTCAGAAAAAGTGAGTGATGATGCAAAATGTTACTCTGTTTTTCCTTCATCGTATGATCTTGTTTATTTGCAAAATAGTTCGTCATTTCCAAAGTTAATTTTAGTCAAAACTGACCATCCTGCATATACGCATTGTTGAAGTTCACGGGGGATCCAAGGTCACTGACCTTCTAGTTTTATCAAGCTTTTCGGACATTGTGCTCTCAGATGTTGGATCTGGCATTGTAGAGGTATTACACGATTCAAGGGCTGAATTGTCACTCGCGGATGTTGATAGCTCAGAGTGATTGCGCTTGGTAGGTTTCGGTAATATGGGTGTCGATTCTGGGGACTGGGAAGATTGCGAGGTGAATTGAATTAACGTATAAACGGTTTTTACAGGTGCGTTCGAATTGATCAAACAAGCCTTCAATCCTAGCTTCGAACCATTTAGGGCCATGGCGTCATTAACAATTTTATTCATGTATATCACCTTCTAACTTCTTCAAACTTCCTTCAACCAGATGTCAACAAGCGTCAGCCGGATTTTATATACCGGGGTACGCGCATTTGGTTTGGTTTGAAGCTAAGTTTGAAGTGCCTTCAAGCCAACCCTAACTTGGTGTTTTCGAAGCGACGACCTTAAGTGATTTGAAGTTGGTTTGATAAATTTGAACGCATCTTAAATTGCGCTAAAATGAGTTGCCGTTTGAGACTAATTGAACACGATCGCAGCAAGATTGGGAGGTGGTTCCATAATTTAGGGGCACTACCGCTAATGGCGGAGTCTCCTCTTGTCATAATTTAATTTGGTTATTATTCTAAATCGGAAACATTTTGGGGATAAAAGTTAATTTAAAAATTAATATGTTAACCCATCAAGTTAAATTTTATCAAAATGCGTTCATAATTCGAGGGTGCAATATACATTTCTTTTTTATTGTATTCTGCCTTGCACAAATTTGTGTGAGCTCAACGAAAATTAGGCTTTTTTGATAGGACTTAGCCTAAGAAGTCGTGAACCAAGAGCAGTTATGTTTGCTTAAGTACACCTTAATCTGCACAAATCGAAAATCAAAGGCAAACATTATAATAATAATGTATATTGGAATATATGAAGACTTTTTTTCCGAAAATTGAAGCCAAATAAAAAAATTCGTATTTGCAGTTTTTTAATGAAACTACGATATTTTCTTAGATTCTCGAAATCTTCCCAAGTGTGCACCAATTTAGAGGAATACCTCAATGCTATCGAGTTTTCCCCTAAAAACAGATACATTTCTGAAACCATCGCATAAATTAAAAAAAGATAATTTGTGTAAAATAAAAAAGCTATGAGTTAAAAGTTTATTCGATTTTACATTATAGTCGATGTTCACAGTTGGCTGATTTGAAATCGTGTTGACCTAACAAACATAATTTTCTGCTTGTTTAAGTTTCAAAATCCCGAGATAATAAACGTCATTTGTTTAATCTAAGCCCATAAGAGCAAAATAAAGCTGTGCAAGGTGTGGCACACTGTCTTTGGACAGTCTTGTTTCGTTTATTAATCATTTTTTATTCATATTCATATTTGTATCATTTCTTTTCCAGTTGCTTGGTCGAATGGGCACCATAGAAGAAGCGGGTCAACTATGTCTCTTTTTGGCCTCCGAAGGCTCCTTTATTACTAGGATCGATGTCCCTCTTTCAGGAGGCGCTGAGCTCAATTATGGCAAGAAGAATAGGCGGCTGCCCAAGACCAATATCTATGATTAAGCAACAACATTTAAGTGCCTTATATATGTATAAGTCTTTGTTTCTTCTTTTCACAGTTACTCGGACGCATGGGCACAATAGAAGAAGCGGGTCAACTGTGTCTCTTTTTGGCGTCCGAAGGCTCCTTTATCACTGGGGTCGATGTCCCGCTTTCGGGAGGCGCCGAACTTAATTATGGCAAAAAGAATAGGCGGCTACCAAAGACCAATATCTATGATAAAGCAAAGACATATAAGTGTCTTATATATGTATGATATTTGAGTCCCTTTATTTAATTTTTTCACAGTTACTCGGGCGCATGGGTTCCATAGAAGAGGCGGGTCAACTGTGTCTCTTTTTGGCGTCCGAAGGATCCTTTATCACTGGGATCGATGTCCCGCTATCCGGGGGCGCTGAGCTCAATTATGGCAAGAAGAATAGGCGGCTGCCCAAGACCAATATTTATGATTAAGCATGGACATACAGGTGTCTAATACGCAAGTATGAGATAACATATGTTAAAATGTTAAATTCAAAGTTAATTATCGATGAAATAATTTTGATCAACGCAGATATCAATCATAAAAGAAAAAGCCGACTGACCAAATCCAATATCTATGATCGATAAAGAATCTGAATGTTTCTTTAATTTAAATATGTGTGGGGATAAAGTAATGTTGGTCAATCAAATTTTATATTAATGATAACTTATGTAATATTGATTTACGATGAGCTCAATTATTGATAGAAAATCAGACGGCTTTATTAACACAGATTTCTATGATTAAAACAAAATTCTTGGTTTTAATTGCCGCTCGGCCAACAGTTATCGATTGTCTCTGTCTACAGATGAGGGTTTAAACAGGTTATTGAATCTTCGAGCGTCTGTTTTAGATTCAAATGCATCGGTTGATAATTATGAAATAATTTCAGTTGATAACTTTGTTACATTCTTAAAAGCTTTATACATCGCGTGATGATAAATTCGTATGCCACCTTGTATAATGGCGTTACAATCGTCAGAAACGCTGTAGCAAGATGTACAAACTGTTATATAGTAGTTCGTCGAAGTAAATTAAAAGTGATATTACAAAGATAGAAAATGTAGTCAATGTGCTAATGGTGCTTATTCATAAACAAATAAGTTGTTAAAGTATTTATATTATGTTATATTGTGATGTTGATTTGGCATAATTATTACGCATTTCACTTACTATCTGCTATATTTATCTAGTGCATACTTTAATCGATGTGCAATCCTAGTCAAGAGTGATGCTTGAATTTTTATGCTAATCATGATTCAGACGCAAATTAATGCGTTTATGTAGTTTCATATTTTCTCTATGTGAAATTATATGTAACAGCAGAGCATACTTATTTATTGATGTGCCTTATATTGATAAAGCTTGTACTGAAGCCATGTTAAAATATAAAGTATGAGTAAAAATGTATATGCATCATGTATCCGTCTTTTTGGGTTGCCATATAATCTTCGTTAGCTATATATAGTATATATTATTCCAGGCATAAGGTTAAGGTGTTTTATTCGGTAAAGGAGGGTTACTTACTAAAGGAACTGTTTGATTATCTTGTTTGATTGCATTTGTTGTTGGTTTTAATCATTATTATGATTTGTATATATTTTTGATTTATTTTGCAGTGAAGTTATTTTATGAAGTTGGACATGATATATAAAAACTCAAAATTCTTTATAGTGTTTATTGATTAATCAATAAAAGTGAACATTTAAATTATATAAAACGATTTATTATCAAAACGCAAACGAACAAATGCAAACTAGAAATAAACACATTTTTATAAAAGTTCCATTATAAAAATGAAAGTTGATTTCGCTAAAATATCGATTTTGAACACACTAGTACACATTCACATTTTAATTATTTTAGTTTAGTATTTATGATATTATGATTAGTTATTATATTAATGCATTTATCATCTCGATCGCCATTTGTTATTTATTTCTTATTCCTCTATGGCTCGCAATTTCATATGATTCACCATATGATGTGCAACAATATAAGTAAATTTATTTTGCATTTTTCGTGATATAACAAATCGCATTCCAGCACACACTCCTATATTGTTCAAATAACAATTGGTTGCGTTTACCGCAGAGGAACTATATTCGAGTACAAGATAAATTTACATTCTACGACGTATATTTCGTACGACACATGTCAGATATAAGCTTCTATGACTACATGGCATGAAATTATGTATATCTATATAAAACGCTTATAAAGTAGCATAATATTTAATATTAATCTTTCTCACAACATCAAGAAATCATCATGTGCTATTTACATGCATGCATCCCGAAAACAAAAAAAATCGAACCCTACTTCCAAATCACATCTATTTTCCTTTGCTATAGTATAAACTTCAATGAAATTTCAAAATAGGAATTTATTTCGGAAAATCTAACCATGCCAGCTGAGATAATCGAAACTCAAATTGCAAAAGTCTGGATAATGTATAAAGGAAAGGACAAGAATCGTAAATTTATATTTTCGATTGCGCCGTTGAAATTTTAAGTGAACAAAATCATTTTATCTTTAAATTCGGGATTTTTGCATAAACTATATCTTAAAGCTACGTTTTGCAGGAAGATATGTTCAAACATAGGTTCGCTTGGCATCCGATAATACATTGTCCGCTTTGGATCGCGAAGCCAGTTTCAGCACTCTTCTACTTCTAATGTAGGGCATTGTGGGTAAAAATATAAGAAACGAAAAAGCACATAAAGCTACCACCAACCACAACACAGCTTTACTATCCACGAATTGCAACAGCGCACCTGCAAAGGTTCCAAATATGGTCATACCTAGCGCCATCAACCAATAAGCCAGGCTTAGTGACTTATAATTCAGGTTTAGATAGATGTTGGCCCATGTTAAACCACCAGGAAGAATGGGGCCTATGGATACTCCGAGGATACCCAAAAAGAGCCATAGAATCTTTTCAATATGGCCGCCGTAAATCACGAATATAATGGATGACATGACACTCATTGCTAAGCAACCGACAACAAGAGCATTTGGGGGAATAAAACGCGATAGCAACAGGGATGCAATACGGGAAAATGCGAAGCAAATAAGGAAGAGGGTTAGAAGAAGAATAGAGCGAAATTCGGAAAAATGAAGCGTTTCGATAGCATAAGAGTAGAGGAAAAATACGAGAATGCATTCCAATGCAGCAGCAAGACTGAAGAATACATAGAGATAAAGCAACGTAATGATGCCGCATTTCTGGTCATTCAACAACCACGTTTGTTTCTTTTTGGCAGATTTGAACTTTGTTTTATCGTTCTTATCAGGGAATTTGAACGCCAGCTTTTTGTTGTTGTTATTTTTAGCATTGACCACGTGTGTCACGTGATTGACATGACCGTTGCTATGGGTTTCATCTTTATCGTCTGCTTTCTCGGATTCTTTCGATTTCGTGGAGCCGTCTTTGCTGGCTTTATCATCGTTATCTTCACCAGACTTTGAGTTGACGGGACTGTCGTTTGAAATCTTACCATTGGATAATTTGCGTCCGTTTGGTTGTTTTTCCTTTGAAGAGTCATCCGATGCATTTTCACCAGGGCTACCGTTAAGATTTGGGAATACCTTCGGGTCGGGAATACTATTGGAGACTTTCTCTTTCAGCAGTCTATAATTCTTCATTTTCTTTCGGTAGCGATACTTCTGGATGCGATTGCGGCAATTGCCTATACACGTATACATCGCAAACCCCATAAATACCAACGCCAACAAAAACGGTATAACCGCCACCCCTATCTGCATACACGTCATCACGATATACTCCTTAACCCCCTTCCCATACCCATCCGCATCCGTCGTTAATGCCACATCCCCATTGAACACCGATTGTGTCGTCATTATGACGTCATAATCACTTGTATTATTTACACCGCCATTTTGATTTTGATTATCGCCCAGCAACTGGTGCCCGTTCTCATCAGCCCTTTCTACAGCAAACACCCACTCCTCCAGCATATGTGTATGGAGACCAGTGACCAGATTGGGCGCGTGCATGTTCAAGGTGAAGGTCAAGGGCGGAACGACGGACATCCCGGCGGCGAAAGCGATGAAGAGACAGTGCAGGATGAGGAAGACGGTATCGCTGCGCCAGAGGCGGTGCAAAAGCATGTGACTGGCTGTGGATAGAAAGGTAAGGATTGTAATAAAATCACGCTTTGGATTTCGTCCATTGTTTTCGCGAAGTAACGAATCGGTATTTTTTTCTCGAAATTCTCGAGACATCAAATTCGACTTTACTATACCACTCAGTATTAAGATTTGATGTTTAAAATATTTCTTTAAAAAATTGCCTATTCGTCATTACGTTTTAAAATGGATGTAAATTAATGACCGCACAGACCGCACAGAAAAAAGTGTATAAAGAATATACATATACATATAGAGTCTCATTCGAGATTCAGAAGCTATTTTGAGATTTAGATTATACGTCGATATGTATAGAATCTAGTTCAGTATTATAGGCAAATGATATGGTCACTTTACCTATGGTAGCAAGGCCTCTGCCAGTACCCTCCACGGCATGCGATGCACACATCAACAGGAAAGTAATGCACCACGGTCGGGCTGCCAGGCTACCCGAGAGCATCAGGAGAGAGGTGATCACTGACACCTATTGGGACGAAACCATAACATACACATTTGAGTATCTGTTTAATGAATATAGATGTACGAGGATGTTCCGAAAATAGTTTCCAACCGTCATTTGTGAATTTTTACCTTTTTGCTTCTTGAATAAATGGAAGTATTCATTTATTGTATCATTAATATAGGGTATCTATAGATGAATTGATCGAGATTTATACATGTGATAAGAAAATAAATGAAAAAAAGGCTCTTTCTCACCACTTAATTGATTTGTTTAACATATGCATGCATCTTTATATATCAAAACATATAAAAAAAAAAACGTTATTTAAAAAACAAGTTTGATGAAAGTAGATGAATAAATGAATTTATAATTTTACCTCCAAACTGCTTGGCATGAGCCAGCTACCCAGCCCGCCAATGCAAATACCGAAGAAGAATCCGACGCCTTTGGAAAGAAGCATTTCCAGGTCCGGTTGCCATAGAGAGGTGAAGGACGTTGCTGAAGTGGGCATGCGCAGGGAGGTGGAAGGGAGAAGGGTGATCACGCCCTATATAAAATATTCGTACATGTTAATATACACACTGATATAAAATGTGATATTTATTTCATATTTATATATCTGATTCGTTCATAAGATAATCAGGTCCTGCAAATATGAAGCGGTATAATTTGATTTCTTTTCGATATAGCTGTATTCATCCCCTGTTAAATATTATTTGTCATAGACATTAGAAGAATCCGACGCCTTTCGAAAGCAGCATTTCCAGATCGGGTTGCCATAGAGAGGTGAAGGACGTTGCTGATGTTTGCATGCGCAGAGAGGTGGAGGGGAGAAGGGTGATCACACCCTATGGAAAATATATAGAACTTATATATATTCATATATTAATATGTATTTATATCTACGAATTTGATATAAACATTACACAAATGTATATTTAATGTGTCAATAAAATGATGCCTCAAGACTCTTTTGAAGTAAAGTGGAAATGCATTCTATGAGAATCCATACAGGGAAATATAGGGTTTCTAGAGTCTAAAGGAGAGTCTGACGCCCTTTGGAGAGAAGCATCTCGAGGTCCGGTTGCCATAGAGAGGTGAAGGATGTTGCGGGTGTGGGCATGTGCAGGGAGGCAGAGGGGAGCAGGGTGATCACGCGCTGTTTGGAGAATATATAGAGTTTATATATAAGATATTTAACAATATTTAATACAAACATTAAACATATGCAGATTTTAGTTGTGTTCTATATGATGAGGTCCTTTGAAGTAAAATGCATTCTATGGGAGTCCATAGAGGGACATAGATGATCCTATGAGTCTAATTTGGTTAGAAAAAAATATATAAGACTTTGGACATTGTTAATGTCTGGAAACATCTAACCCCCTTCTATGCTTTGAACCTGGATCTGTCATTGTGCTCTTTTAAAGAATTGAATATGCACGCTGGATACATATTTAAAGCTGAATAACAAGAGAAGCATACATTTGCAGATCAACGTTCGAAGAAATGAACTTTGGCTTTCAACTGCCAACGATATGAAAAGCCGCCGGAAACAATATCTGTTTTGTTATTTCAGGCTAGGATACATAATATGTCTTTTTATATCAACTGTTTTGCTACCTTACAAAACAACCTAAAGCTTTTTTGCCCAGCCGATATCTATGGCTCAGTCGGGGTATATGATAGAGACCACCTTGTCTGAGTTTAACGATTTTTAACGTTTTTTTAGAATATTTCTTGAAAGTCATCGCAACCTAGCACAGGAATTAGCCTAGCAGACATGGTTGATATATTTTTTATGATCGTGTTTACTGAAATATTGGACGTTCGTGTATTTAAGCCAATTTGGGAATGTTCCACGAAGTCAAAAATATATATTCCCGGGGAGCATGTTCAAGATATTTTTTTTTCATACAAGTTGGCTCTATATTTCGTTATAAAACAACCACAGTATGAAATGATCTCTATATATTCGCATTTCGCACCAAGTTAGATAATGATTTAGATACGATGAAAGGTATAACATTACTTATCCTAATTCGTTGGTCCGAGTTTGAGTTACATGGTCCATTCTTTTTATCTAAGGATCTAGCGAATAAAAGTACCTGGTCGATTTTGTAACAGACAAAAAAACCCGTTGGATTGCTTTCATAAATATCATTTTAGATTAATGGCCTCCCCACATGGGCGCGTTATATAGCATCGCTATCCTAACAAAACGTTAATCGTTATATCCCATATATGCTTAATTGGAAATCATTGAGACTCCTTAAAGCCAATCGGTTAAAATCGTCATGCAGCGCTTTGGGTACTTTCACAAATTTACCATAGAAAATACATAGAAAATGCAATTCCATGAAGCGCCAAATGTGCCCGGGCCTTTGATTATTTTTGTTGTCAAGGTGATGTCAATTCTGGAGACAACGACAAAGATCATCTCGTACTAGTGATGTACCAATATGCAACTTATTAGGAATATGGGTGCGCGGATTTTAAAATGCCGGAATGGAAGGAACAAAAAATAACGATTTCGAAATGCTAATAAGTAAATCCTAATAAGTAATAACACTGTTCAAGCCATTTCTGTCTGGAATATGATGTGCAGTTCATTTTTCATTTGAAATAATTGTTTTAGTTTTTTTTTCTTCAAAATTTTACTTTCCAGATAACAATATTCTGATCAGGCTATTTCATGCACTTTTCTAGTTATTTAACCGAAAATGAATGTTTCATCCAACATTGTTTATCCATTCTTTATAGAAACCGATAGGACCCTTGATATAAGGCCCTGCTTACATACAATGAGCGATTCTCGTCGCCACTTGCGACTTTCACAGTTTTCTTTGTAGGACTTGGAAATTATTTCAAGGAAAAACTCCGTCGCTCCTAGCGATTCCAAACAATTGTGATTAAATTTGAGCGATTTACAAATACAATCTAAATTAATGCTATATTTTCTTTGAAGAATGACCGATTGTTTGACACGTCGCTAGGCGCGATTATTGTCGCAAGTGGCGATTCTCGTCGCAAGAAGCGATGAGTGTCAAACAATGCACTGTAAAATTCATGGAAAAGTATTGAAATACCAAGATAAAATGTGTATGTAATTACTAAAATCGTTGCTAGCGATTTCATGTAAGCAGGGCCTAACATTCGCATCTAATCAACTTTGATTTGATACAAAGACAGTTATGACAAATAATTAGTCAGATAATCGTTCAGGTCACATACATCTCTGTTTGAAGTTTGTTTTTAAATAAATAGTTTTTTGGCAAAGTTTATGACATCTATATATGGGAAATATTAGAAACATATGTTACGCCTTCTAACTTTATTAAATATGTGTCTTATCAAGATGGAATCTTATAATGATGCTCATCATTTATTTTAGATCAAATGCATTTTGTTTGTCCCTTTTCTTTGTTTTCAAATATAAGAAATATGATAATACATATTCGAGATGTCGAGAGAACGTCACCTCACGTCGTTTTGGATTGATACTGTTTCTATAGACAGGTTGACATCGTAACATGATGGCAGTTTGCATTCCAATTTGCAATCTCATTTGGTCAGCACACTTACATTACGTTTCATAAGGATAATATGAAAGATTTCCAGATGTAGGTATTTGTTGAGAAATCAGAACAAAAATCCTGTGTCCGCGACAACTAAATATATAGTGACTTTTTGGGGAAAATAATATATAGGATCCGAAATGACAACGTCCTTTTAAACCTCGCATCACATCTTGCAAGCGTGTCTGCTTATTCCGAGTAATAGGCTATTGCGATACTGCTTTTATATTGTACTATAATCTTATAAGGAACCACCTTAATAAAAACCATAAAGCTGACTTAGATTGTTCTGTTATTCCATCCCATTTTGATAACAATGCCTTTAAAAAGGTGTTGCTTTTTACAACTCGCTATGTTTTTATCATAGAAAACATGAATCTACTTGATCGACTTCTGATTACTTATCGATATTTCTCCGTCGGGGCCCAAATGTAAGATTCCAAAATCCTGATCCTGATCTGGATGGATTCGTTTCCCTGAAGTTTATGAGCTCTTTATACATAGGCCCTACACTTTATACACCCTATACTATGTTTGTCTGAAAAGTACAATACGTTTCATATTTGTCCCATTTTATCTATATACATGTAGGCCTGGCAAAACTAGAAGCTTCATAGAGCTCAAACATTTTGCAATACTCAATTTGATATGATTTTTAGTCACAGACTTCAATCCCTCTTATAAACCACCCCTTAGATTGCCCTTCGTCTACCTTAAGAAACCCCCCCCCCCCCCCCC
>LQRL01022342.1:20999-34996 GCA_001703475.1 Hydroides elegans
CAGCACCCATCCAAACGCTTTGATAAAAAATATAACAGCAAAAATGAGAAATCTGTTGAATAAAGTCCAGGAATTGAAACAATAGCAAAGCTTCAAAATGGTTCGATTGCCCTACCAATGATAATCAGAGGATACAATTTCGATTGTACAATAGCCTGAAATAAGATATTCGGCGGAAACCGTGGGCTGATTTTGAACGAAATTTACGCCCGTTATTTGAGACGCTGTTTGAATTAGGATCACGATAACGCATATCAATCAGAGCGATTGACCAAATGACGTATAGGCTATTATAGTTGGTTGGTACAGGGTCATTTCAAAAATGAGGTCTAGATTTCGTCCATCAGTGTCCGTAAATTATATACGGTTCTCCTTCCTAGTTCCTTGTCGTATTTTGGTCAAATACATCATTTATAAAGTTTTCTTCATAAAAAGTGAAAAAGAAGCAGCTACAGTTTATTTTGTTTTTTAGAATATTTATATGTGAATTTCTAAATAGCAATCCTAGAATTATTGTTCAGAAACTAATGAAAACGCTGCAAGCATTTTACGTCATAGAACCACGCCCTAAATATTTGCGATCGATTCACAGCAATTAAAATGTTATGTTTTTTCTTCGACGATATTACAACTTATAGAAAAACGTGGCCTTTTTCAGAATATATAGTCAAATCAGGTAAATACCAATCTCTGTCTGAACAACCTCGAGGTCAGAGATGTATCATTTTGCATTTACTAAACATTTCAAAAACTCCGTCTCAAATTTCTCTGAAATCTGTTACAGGTAGGATAAAGGAAAATTAGCACTCACGTTTTGAAGTGTTGTTTGGACGGGGTACAGTATGTAAAATTTTACATTTGGCCAGGATGGATCGATTGACTTATAACAAATATTGCTCATTCACAAAAAAAAAACACGATATTTGATAGCTTTACCGCCATATCTGAATAATAGTTATTTCTTTAAAAAGTTTTTTTGCCAATATATTAAAGGAATATGTTGGATCTATACGTTATTATTTAATGAACTCCACATTAAGCAGATTTGTTAAGGGTGTGGCCACATTGATAAAACTTACCTTAATCTAGCTTCAGACCACAAACGGTCGTAGTTCCCATGCCATGGAATATTGTTGGTGATTTGAAACTTAGTTTGAAGGTGAGTTTGATCAATGTGGCTACACCGAAATGATTATTATCTAATATATATATACGGGTATAAAATATTGTCCAAAGGTACCTATATTTGTTATAGATGCTACACTCCTATAAGTTGTAAAAATGCGAAACACAATAAACAACTTTTTAATGCACCCATACCTCTTCTCTTTTTATGAGATAGCCATTTGGCTCGATCAGCTGATATTTGTATATTCATCAACAAAATAATTCCTTATCCCTACAAATCTAAGCATTGGTTCCGCTGAGTATCATATGAAAATACTCTAAACGAGAACAAAGTCCAGTTAATCTTGCCGCGCTATCTCTAAAGTATAAAGTACTCATTACTCTTAGAGGCAAGCCGAGGGGCATTTATGAAGTTATGATTAATAGCGAAATGGTTTTTTTGGCGCCTTTATATTAAAGGTTCAATGTCTGGTCATAATTGTGCAATGGTTAATTGAAATCATGAAAACTACTGATATTTTCTTTTATTATGAGATAATGAGTTATGATTTCCCAACGTATCCAGCGTTATGATATACATATATAATGATTAATTCCTATGTGACAAAACACTTTCATTTGCAATTAACATAACATATATATACGACTTTCACAAGTCGTTCGATGCCGTATGTCAACAAGAAAAGTTTTTATATATTAAGATAGTGTCCATGTAACCAAATAGAATACGCCTTTTTAAGTCTCGCCGTTTAGTTATGTTGCACTGCACTATTATCCTCAAAGACGATAGCGCTTTCTCGAACACAATCGGCAAAACGTCAAGCAACTCCGCTGTAACATCGCGACGGTGTCGGAAGCAAGGCGGATACTCATCCGATGTCTAGACGTAATAGAACGTCTTAGATACTTCCTTATTGACACAAATCAGACGGTCCTTTTGACGTCGCATGTAAATACGACATGGTACGGACGGCCCTTACTGCGTGAATACGGCTGGCGCACAAGATTCGAATTCGAATAGTATTCCAAAAGTGATGCTCTTAACGTGTTGGACAAACCAGATAAAACGTCGGCTATCAATATTCGTTCTATAAGAAATATTTAAAAGTTTGAAAATCTTAATGACTAAGAAAAAAAGAAAATTAAAACTACACTAGCGCATTCAAAACGACAGCCACATAAACAGGACAAAGGCTCACTCCTGATGAAAGCTGCTTAGAATAACTGGTTCTTTAAAAAGACACTCATAAATATTATGGTTTTTGTGATCACCATAAAATCTTATAAAACTAACAGTTTCGCGCCCATGCAATGAACTTTCGTGGAGCTGTTATATTTGGCATAAACACGCAATGAAACAATACTGGCCTCTTGTAGTCCATTCGGATATTACTCATTTGAAGAGCTTTATTTAATGCGTAGACCCTATACATGACTTGAGTGTATATCTAATACATGTATATACAGAGAAAGTTGTTGTGATATATTGTTTCTTTATCATATTTTTGTATATTGTTGTATTTACTTTAGCTCTACAATAAATCATTACGTTTTACATGTAGATATAATTATATATCCTTAGTTATTATTTATAAAACTAAGGAAATTGAATATAAAGCTGCTCATATTTTTTTAAATATTTGAATAAAGCCTGAATTTTGGCTATATAGTGCCAAAATACAGGTTGATGATTCAGCCCTTTAAAAGTATCTATTCCTCTATTCATTCCTCTATTCATTCAAATGATCCAAAGGTGTTTTCAACTTATCTATTCCTCTATTTATTATATTTCTTCATCACTTTGTTCAATTAATTACGCTTATATAAGCTTTTTTTTTGTAACTAAAAGCTATCAGGTGATACCTTGAATGATTGACCTATATTACTACCTTTTCAATATATGTCACCTTTTGTTAACTCTTTTTTTTTGCACGTGTCCATTCATAAACATAACTATATACTCGGATAACCGCATGTTCATCACGGAATATAGCTTACAATGCATTGAATGGATTTAAAACAAAACCTTGACCGCAAACCTTTCTTCAGTCTCTTTTTATTTTATATAAGACTATTCTATCCAGAGAAAGCACAGGTTTCGTGAGAAGATTAATAAAGTCTATAGAGTCTTTAGAAAACGAAACTTGTTCTAGTTTTATTTCATAAAGGCGGTCACATGATTAGATAAAAAATGGACATTCATTGATGGAAAGCGGACCATTGTTTTTCTTTGTATATATATATACCTTAATTCCTGCTTGGTTGCAGCTTCATCTGTGGATCTTCAGGTCCCTCCCAGGCCTCAATGCGCATTTCGACGATATGGGACTATACACTCTTCCTGGGTCGTCGACGCGGTTGATCACTCCGCGCCTACACAGATGGGTGCGCTTGCTCTATTCCATTCCACCTCTCCTCACTTCTTCTCTCAGTTCCATATAGTATTAAACTTGTTGGAATATATCTCCTTCCTCTAGTATTTTGCTTTATGGAATAGAATGATTATCACCGATTTCAAAGCAGACAGAGCGGATGAAAACAGATGGATTGTCATAAATTCTAAATGAAGTTAAGATATTTCATTTTAAAATAGGTACAACAATAGGGACAATGAACTCTTATTTCATGTACCGACCGTCCATAATAGTTCTTGTTCACACGGAAAGCAAGCGGTAATATACTTAAATGCTCTTTAAATGTTCCTGTCGCTAGTCCTATAAGGTTATAACTGTATTGTCGCTTGCCGCGCTTTGTCGCCAACCATGTGAACATGCCATCAGAAGGATACCCCACACCACATCTGTCCAAAGGTTGTAAATCGGCTGAAAATTAAAGAAAAAAAACATAATAATAGTTTTGGAGCATCTAAATATTACAAAAGTTATTTACTTTTTCAAATTCATCTGAAATATTTTTCATTTTCAAGCCAGCTAAATTAGAGCGGAAACACTCTTTGCAAAAAAAAAATCAAATATTGAATGTAGCTAAATAACCAATCATATACACTCTATAACAAATAGTCCATTTGTAGACCACTGCAATTAATTGTAATGAATGTTCAATAAACTTACAAAAAGGTATTCCTCAAAGCTACAAGCTAGAAATTGAATTGGCGAATTTATATTTTTCATCATTTTCAAGCGAACTAGGGTTCGCTTGGGAGCACCTTTTGTGAAAACTGCATGTGAGGTGTTCTTCATATTAAAGACGTTGAGTGCATGTATATAATGATTATGAAGATGTTAAGTAAACAGGTCCAGGATGTTCATTAACCCAAAACCGGTAATTTAATTATTGGTAAGTACATGTAGTTGTAAACGTTATTAATCAACTAGTAAGGTGTTTTTATTTCAGCGAAAAGACGTTGTTGTAGTATTTGCTCGTATGGACGCCGAAGGCTATTATTTAAAACCCATCTTGATATTGAGAAAAAAAACACTGACTTAAGACATTAACAATTAAATTATTGAATGCTGATTACACGATTATAATATAATTAAGTCCAACTTGTCCATTTAATGTCATCGCATACAGGAACTAGAATCCTGGTAAATACAACGGTTAAAAAACAAACGTCAATCATAGTATTTACCTTGTATCCTCAATAAATAAGATGTAAAAGTGAATAATGCAGAAGAAGGCGTATGTTATCTGATTAATGAACAAAACAGATTTGAAATATGGTTAATTTGTCCATTACACTTAATTTCTTACCAGTTTCATCCCTTATATGTGTCTTGTAGCTAAATTCCGGGTGCGTATTTTGATATGTAACATATGTTATGTAGATTCTAGCGAATTTAAATTGTCGTAAGTAGTTTATGCTGAGATGACATATTAATGCACAAATCCCTTCAAACAGGAGTACCCGGTGA
Organism: Hydroides elegans; assembly: GCA_001703475.1. Classification (NCBI taxonomy): domain Eukaryota; kingdom Metazoa; phylum Annelida; class Polychaeta; order Sabellida; family Serpulidae; genus Hydroides; species Hydroides elegans. Next base: position 26,003 of record LQRL01022342.1, read on the forward strand.
TCTATTCCTTGAAATATCTATTCTTTTCAAATATCTTTCTTGTTGGCATTTTTACAGAACAGAATAGATAAAATTGTGTATTTCAAATATTTCATATTTTCCTGGTATTTTATACGAATAAACCCCAAGTTATAAATATGTCTCTAATAGCCTATAACATTGTTTGCTTATAATAAAATCGAGTTTAAGCATAGCATATTTACTTTGATGCACTTGTCTATTTCAGATTTACATAACAAAATCCAAAAAGATACTTTTTCAAACTATGCGCAAAATCAACACTTCTGTTTATCAATGTTTTATTCTGCTGGCAAATTTCTGCAAAGTTGCTGGCACGATATTTTTTGTGCTCCATGCTGGCAAATTAAGAATAAAACGATTCGATAAATACAAATAATTTTCAGGTTCAAAGTAGTTTCGTATTAATTTCAGGCAAAATGCAGTAAAATGAGACACACTTTCAAAAATGGCCCGTTGGGTACTCCTGTTCAAATAACTTTCAGGTCACCATATGCCCCTTATGGGCCGTCATACATGGAAACAAGTTTTTAATTGTATGGCACCCAACAACTCATTTTTCAAAAAACATTTAAATTCATATTTTAATAGAGGTTACATGCATTTCACTATTATAATATGCCATAAGAATTGTTTGTGATAGTCTAGTCATAATATAGTATTAGTATAATATTTTTAATACAACTGTTATATGTATGCATGTTTTTATTCTTTGTACATAATATAACATTCTATGCTGCAATGAAAATTAAAAAATCATTATCATCATCGTTATCATAATTAGACTACCAAATATAGTGTGTTCACCAAGTTCTACTTTGAACAAACTTTTTTTTTTGCAAAGAACAGCTCATGTGGTTCTCTTCTTAATGGCAACAATGAGAATATGACGTTGTCTTCGAGTACGCATATCCTCATCCTACTAACGTGACAGTCTTGAGGGATACGTAACATATCAGGGGGATTGGTGATAATATAAATGAGGAAATAAAATGTACAGTTTGTATTAATACTAGGAATGCATGAGAGAAAACACAACTTTTATTTTTAGTGATAAAAAAATCTCATCAAAAATTACCATATCAAATAAAAAATAAAAAAGAAATTTACTTAGAAGTGCAAGAAATTATAACTTTTTTTTTTAAAGATTAAGAATGCATGCGAGAATAAGCTACTAGTGATTATTGTAATTAAAAAAAAATATTTTAAGAAATAAAAGAAAAATATCAAAACGAAATAAACAAAAATCTTAAGAAGTGCAGGATTAATTAAATTGAAAAGGTAAGCGCTTTATGGTTTATTTTTAAGATATAAAGGAAGCATTGATTAAAATATTAGAGTAATGTTTTTTTTCTGAAATTAAATTGGAAAACAACCATTAATGTGGAATTATTAAGTATCATAACTGATATATTTGGAACATAGATATTTATAAAATGTTATAAAGCGTCAGAATTATTTTTATTTAAACGTTTGCGATGCATGATTTTGTCCCTTTTTGGCAAGCCATTGCAACAGGGATGCAACAGTTAATTACATTCAGGAAAAAAACATAAAAAAATAGTTGAGAATATTGAATTAAAATAAAATCAAGATTGAAAACTTAAACAACAATAGCAAGCAGATGTTTAGAATTAAAAAAAAAGAAAATAAATATAATTTGAGCATAGGCATCCACTGACTTTAAACTGCTCTTTAAGAAATTGAATCTCACTCTTAATGCAAATCGACTTTTGTTCTAGGTCAGTCCCCCTTTTACGGATAACTGCTACGGAAGAAGGGACATTTCAGACAATTGTTTAATTCACATGATGTTCCTTTATTGTTTAGGGTGTCATATATGTTGCATTTGGATCTAGGGTCTTTGAATCCATTAATCCAAGTGATGTTTAGCAAAACAAAAATTGGATATGTACTTCAAAACAAAATTTGTCCTCAATACATGATTTTTGGCTACAGTTTTCAACTAGCGCAGAATCTTAATATAAATGTGACATAGTTATCTCACCATTACCGTTAATATTTTACTGAATCACAATTATTAAAAGATGTCGAATACATTTTCGGTGACATTTGTTTGAGTGCAAACTCAGATTTAAAGATATTCAAGTACGAGATTTTTCAGTAAAGTTGCATGCATTCATATTTGCTTATTTTTGTAAAGAGTATGATCGTCACCTTGCTATAGCTAAACACGACAGCTTACGTAAACAGGTTGAAATTTGCTTAATTTGGTGGAAGATATCATGAGTTTTCGCTATAAATTCAATCGTTACAATGAATTTAATTATAAACCACGTTACGTTAAAATTAAAGCTTATTCACGCTTGTATCAAAATGACTCAGGTTTGTCATGCAACATCTAACTCTACAAGTAATAGACCAGTCGACCAGTAAATGCACCGCCCTAAAACGCAACCAGTTTTTGAACCAATTTTTATTTGTCATAGAAATAGCACAACTAAATTTATTTACATAAAAACATAAATTATGATCATGCTTCATTAAAAATAGCCAATTTTTATGTTTTGGTGTAAATAAATTAAATAAACTTGTCATGTTGTTTCTATGACAAATAAAAAGTGGTTCAAAAACTGGTCGCGTTTTAGGATGGTTCATTTACTGGTTGAGAGGTATAAACTCATACAAATAAACCCAACCCCCTTATCCCTTAACTGCCAAATGAAACAGGATGAAGCATTCTATGCGATAAAAAAGTTTAATTAATGTTTCTTTTATTGCGATTTGGGAGGGTTCAGTTCTAATCTGAATTGTTTTCCTAAACACATATATTCGAATTTATAGCAATATAAATACCAAAATACAATCAAAAGAAACTAATGGTTAAAATGTGTAAATTAACGCACTGTTAGCTTCTGAAAATAACTTTTTTTCTTAGACTAATGCTGGGTCTGTATAAATTAAATAAATTCGGACGGCCAAAATCCAAATTTGTTTATAAGCATAACAATATATCCTTGCCGTTCATGGAATAAAACTGTGCGTTTTAGCTATAAGGACGCGTTATTTTTGCGAGAACGAGCCCTTACTCTTAATTATTGTCATCCGAATATATCTAAAAAGTGATAGCTTTTCCCATCTAATTCTTTAAGGAAGTGTAATGTCACATTTAACATCACGAATGAGAGTAGTTCAGATTTACGAGATCGTTGCACATTTTTGCCCCATGAACAAAAACTATGCAGGAAGACTCAGGCTTGACGTTCAAAGGAATGTTATGGCCCACCCCCACAAGACATTTCGTAGCGCGTTACATTAAGTCATTTCCTTGCTTGGGATTCCCCAATATAGACTTGTAAGAACAAAAAAAGGCATTGGGAATAAAATGTCAGAGTTATCAGAGCAGAATTTAAGGTGTTTCGTAAAACTGATTTACTTTTAAAATGATTGTACTTAATTGTCTTTTTGCATTCGAAAGTTGAGGTTCATCTAATTATGTTGAAATGCTCAGTCAAAAGTTGTTGGTATTATGGCTTTCAGTTATGCCATGAAAGCCTCATAGTCTCTTCCATAAGTGATAAGCCGACACATTATTACGCGAATATGGCCGCGTTCACGCAAACGAAAAAGCTCGGAAAAAAGCACGAAACCCGTTTTTTTCGAAAGCCATATTTGTATAAAAACATAGCAATTTATCCCCTCGGTTCATGTAAAAAGTTAGGATATATTTTTTTTTGCGTGAACGCGCCTTAAAGCGATTTTAAATATCAAAACCTAAAATGATAACCAGGTAGCAATTCATATTGCAAATATATCTTCCTGTCTTCTCATACCTTGGAAGGAAGGATTTCGCATCAATGTTTTGTTGTTTAAGTTTCTATAACGGGTTGAAAATGTTATTAACCAGTAAGATATGTAATTCCCTTGGACATAATAATTAAACTATATATCGATGTCGTGAAATACCTGTGAGATCAACTGTTTTGTTGCGATAATAACTATTCAACAAGGATGCAGGTAAAAATGAAATATTTTTATTTCATGGCGGGTAGAGATTAAGCTAGGTCCCTGCTTATTATTTAAGGGTGTAATGAAAACCAGAAGAGAACAAAAACAAAATATATTTGTTATTAATGAAAATAATAACGAAATAACGAAATAACGAAGTAACGATGTTTAATTCACCATATATGTACAAAATAGTGACAATCATGTTCATAACAAAATTATTCAAAATGGTGAAGGGAACTGACTTGAAGAAATTATATTTTTTTTATAGTATGTCAGACCCATGTAAACAAGCTATAAAAATTATCAAACGGTAAAAAAAAAACGAATAAAATCACAGATATACAACTCATTGATTTATTTAGAAACTAGATAAGTAACATATATACAGAAGATTTATTTTGAGAATTGATTAACTAATTACTACTTCAAAAATAACAAATACAGTGAACTTTGATAAAACATAAGCATTTGCTTTTTAAGTTTTGATATAAAGACATAAATTGTTTTACTTTCCTTAATATTAATTGGCAATTGACGACTGTTTGTGAATTACCAAACCTTCAATCAATATTTTCGCTATCAATAATTCGACGATCTTTCAACACGCAGAAAGGCAAACCTCGACATTCAAATGTTGCAAAATGTTGTTAAATGATCTTAGAATAGCTTCTTTTTAAGTATTATGATTAATTTAGTTTAGCCTTTTTCAAAGCTGAGATATACCCCGCCAAGCCGGAATACTTTTGAAAACTATTTTCCCCTTATTTCCATGCCATGTAGCTCGTTTTTTGGGAGGAACACTCACTTTTGAAAATTACGTAAGTTTTAAATGGGAAAACTTAAATGATTTAATAAATAGTTTTCCTTGGAGCTATCGTGAGCAACATAAAACAATAATAAACTCATCAAATAATGTAGATTGGCATTGTCTTGTCTTAATAGCAATCTTAATGAAATACTTGTGTCATTCAGGAAAACTAACAAAATATACATAAAATATAATATAACCGGTCTACATGAGTATATAATTTTACACCTAAGGACCCACAACTACATACGTATTTCCTGTGACAAACAATTACATGGGAAATAAAATTAACTGCTGTAGAGAGGTCGCGTCGATTAATTCATTCATTTAACACCCATTATCAATGTTTATATGCCCTTTTTAGTTTACAACATCATTAGGGATTTAGTCAAAATGGACATAATGTACAAACGTTGGTTGGCGGAATAAAGACTATAAAACGGAGTGGGTTGGGGTGATTTAAGTAATTTCTGGCAGTCGACAGATAAAGAGCTACGTGCATTAAGGGGAATAATTTCAATAAAACATTTTAGACGAATCATGTATGCATGTGATAATGCAAAATATGTGACATTTTAATAAATTTTTCATATGACGTCAGGGCTGGTCACATCTTGCATTCTCAACTCCCATAAAATGCTATAACGCCTTTTTTTATGTCACCAACCCTCGGGCGCAAGTTCTAGGGTTTTCAGGGTTCTATGTTTTTACTTTTTTTCTAGGCATAAGGCCGCGTTCACGCTAAAGAATAATAATGCAAAACAAAAAATCAAAATGCAAATACAAAAGTGGCTTTCGAGCTTTCGAGCTTTCGAGCTGGTTTTCGAGCTTTTATTTTCGGACTCTTTGGTTTGTGTGAACGCGCCTTACCACTTAGTCACTCCTACCTCCCTAAAAATATTGGGATTTAGCATAAATTGAAATTAATTATTATGTAATTTTATTGATAGAAATGCGATATCGAAACAAGTGTTGTGCGTCGCAATGTTCGTTTTCTAAAGCTACATCTTATATGTGATTTGAGAAGATATCTTCCAATTACAATAGTCTATAATATGTAAGAAAACTAGTACCCGATTAAATTGTCTGCTGTCTAGACTCAATACACTTTTTGGCATCAATATGAGAACATCCCGTAACTGGATTATGGTATAATTGATATGGAATATATTTTTTATAGAATTCTATATGGTCTTTGTGTGCTTTTGATATGTTTAATATAATAAATCAAACATGTTCTTATTCTTTTTTTTTTTGCAGAAAATGCATCTTGCAGAAACAATAGCAATCCTCCTGTGTCCCTTGATTCTTTCCTGCCATGGCACCAACAGCAATTGGAAAGGGTTGGAAAATGAAAAAGATACATTAACAGAAAATATATTTGATCCAATGCTGTTTATGGACAATGGTTATACACAATTGGATACACCCCATGAATCACCTTTAAATTCCTTGCTGTTCAAATTACGCGATAAACAAGAGAGAAAACGAGAAAATCAGATGGTTTTGCAAGCGAATTTGGAGGCATCTTTGGACAATTTACTAGATGATTTAAATAGAGAAATCACAGATTCCATCTATACGAAATTAGATCTTTTGCAGTCTCACAAAAGGTTTCAGGAATATGTAGAAAACCAATACTTTGATTCGGATAATGCAGAAAGGATGAATATGGAGGACAGTTTATTGAGTTTAGCCGATGGATTAAGAAAACAACGATACTTAAACGATGAATCTTTCAAAGAAAATACGCTTAAAACACCCGATAGTTTAGGAGATCATTCGTTGACAAATGAAAACCAATTTTTAGGTAGTTCCGAAAATACATTTAGCGATGGTTGGACATCTGCTGAGCGTTTTGATAAAACATTGAATTATGAAAATACGCAACTCAATGATCTAATTGAATCACCTAAGAAACGACAATCGTTGCTATGGAAACTAAGACAGGGAAACGCTGGAACGATACCTAAAACTCAGCCAAATACCTCTTGTAGCCATTATGATCCGAACACACACAGATACACCACGTGTGTCACGTCTAGAAGTCGAAATTTTGACTTCGGTGGATAAAAACTTAAAAACAGATAAATTTCACTATGTTTTTTTTGTGTTTGTTATATAGTTATGTAATTAAATCATATCATTATTGATTGATATTATGTATATTAGATGAATAAGTGACAAATATAAACATATAAATAATACAAAAAAAAATTGTTTCATTGAATGCTATCGTCTTGGGTCTAGCAGCAGAAATTCATTATCGTTTCTCAATTCTAAAATTAATGTGTAGAATTATACAAGATGTTTGCCTAAAATTTGTATCTTTCGTGTAGAGTATGTATATTAGTGAATTGATTCTTGCGTTGCATTTCGAAATGGCATAAAGAACATTTTTGATTAATTGTCAAACTGAGCAAATACAACTTTAATTAATTAAAATAAAGAAGAATTTTAGGCTTATATTTACCTTAGATTAAAGGCATGTTTGTTTTATGACTATTTCTCATGTATATTTAGACAATACTAGCAAGGATGATTTTCTGCAGCATTTACATTGAGATAACATGAGAAAATATAGTTAGGATAATTGAACACACATATCCATGTGTTTCAATCAAATATATTTATTTATTGTCATATGCGGTGACACATAGTTAAATATCAATTTATATGAATGATGTCCCGCAATTTGTTATTGTTTACTCAAGGAAAATGTCCAGTTACATCTCGTTACATCTCAACTCAAAACGACCATTTGTATTCTCGTAATCATACGTTATTTGTGAGCATCTATTTATTGTTCCTTTCCAGTTACATCAAAACTCTAAGCAACCATTTGCATACATGTATGGTAGAAACCTTGCTAAAATGAGCATTCCTATAACCATTGTCCAAGCAATTAAAACGAGCACCATTACAGCTTAGGGGCCTCCAGCTTTCATGAGCTATAAATGGACACTTTAACATCGAACGAACATACTTAAGTCTTATAATGGGACACATAGCTTTATTTCATTATTCACAGCTTTCTAAGGGAATGGGTAGTGTAGGATTGATAGTAGCCAGAGGGCCCGAGCAAGGTGACCAGAACCCGGAATGGCCATAGCATCAGGCCGCGTTCACGTGATAAAAAAAACGTGGAAATTAAAGCTCGAAAACTAAAGGCTCAAAAGCATCATTTGTATGAAACAGCAATTTATCACTTCTGTTCGTGCAAAAAGCGCACTTTCTAAAGCAATATTTATAAGTATATATGTTGTAGGGTATCTATTCGGTTAGGGCAAGTATACTTACCCTAGGGTAAGTATACTTGCCCTGATTTTTTAGGGTAAGTATACTTGCCCTGATATTTTTCAGGGCAAGTATACTTACCCTGGTTTTGGCCTTCCAAAAATGAAAGATACCCTAACTTGGTTTATCCATTATATGCACAAGTTATTCATTTGGGTGAGTGAGTTAAACGTTCGCTTTGTGAGTGGAACCTATTGATCTGATTATTAGCTTAACTCCGTACGCAACAATGGTGTTTGACTTAAATAGTGTCAGAGTAGTTTACAGTAGAATAATTGCAATCTAAAATCAGTGTTTAGATATTTAACACGATTGGGGTTTGATCTGAAGGGCATTATGGTGAATCATTATACAAACAATGTTACATTTGTATTTTTAAAAGTTTTATCTTTAAATGCTAACTCATGTTAAGAAGCTCAAGTAAAACTTCCTTTATGTTATTGCATAAAAAAAACTCTCATAAAAAACTATAACAAATTGTCAATACCTCCCATGCCTTTAGTCTCTATGTTTGTTTACATTTGAATAATCGATTTAAATTATTACTACTAAAAAACATCAGTACATCTGTAGACGAAAGTCACACCTGCACGCTAGATAAATCACTTCCCTTCGTTTTCATGACAACATGACATGTCAATTTTGACAAAAATGTAGTTACGACCTTTTTCCATTGGACACCAGATGTATGGCTAATGTGACAACGTGTGCTCGGGAACATGTGCAGATTTAAAAAGATAATACATATTTGCATAAAAGTCATATTTTTGCCAACACACCACTACGTCCAATGTCATTTAAACGACACATTTATTTTCAAAAGTAACATCTACCCCTTAATGATTCCTGACCACCAATTTTACTCATTTTTATTTATACACGAAAGGCACCAGCGAAAT
>LQRL01022346.1:4146-14263 GCA_001703475.1 Hydroides elegans
AAATATAGACGACTGCACTAGTGCGTCGTGTCAGAATGGTGGGAGTTGCACGGACGGTGTCAATGCGTTTACGTGTACATGTGAACCAGGTTATTCCGGAACACAGTGTGAAGGTATGGCATTGATATAACATTATATAAAATCATCTGGCTATGCAGTTTTTTCAACTTATATCAGTTAAACGTAATAAATATAGATTTTACTGTTAATTTCATTCTAAATGTTCATGTTTTTCTTTCAGAAAACATTGACGACTGCACTAGTGCGTCGTGTCAGAATGGTGGCATCTGCACGGATGGTGTCAACGCATTTACGTGTACATGTGAACCAGGTTATTCCGGAACACAGTGTGAAGGTATGGCATTGATATAACATTATATAAAATCATCTGGCTATGTAGTTTTTTCAACTTATATCAGTTAAACATAATAAGTATAGATTTTACTGTTTTCTTCATTTTTGAATTTTCATGTTTTTCTTTCAGAAAATATAGACGACTGCACTAGCTCATCGTGTCAGAATGGTGGAATTTGCACGGACGGTGTCAACGCGTTTACGTGTACCTGCGAACCAGGCTACTCCGGAACACAGTGTGAAAGTATGTCAAAGGAACATTATAAAGACAATATTGTTACTGTTATACAATTTTTTTCCGATAAGTCAAATATTTTTCCTGATCAAAACGATTCTTTTTTGCATTTTCAGACAATGATGTTTTTGTTCATGAGAATACCTTTTTAAAAAGTAAATTCCTATTGATTGTGCGTTGTCCATATCAACTAATTATCTTAAATGTGATTGTTTGAATTTGTGTTTAAAATACACCAGTATCAACAACATACGAGTGCTCCACAGCCTACGCCCTAATCGACGGCGCCACCTTTAACATCCCCGACAGCGCCCTCTCTGTCTCCTCCACCTACGGCCACCTCATTGGCAACATCCGTCTCAATAGCGAAGGCGGCTGGTCCTCCCCTAGCTCTGACGTCGGCATTGGCGAATGGGTACAGGTCGACTTTGGTGTGCTGCGATTGGTCAACGCTGTGTCCACTCAGTGTTATCATGGTCATCCCGATTCAAGGGTCAGTGCCTATACTATCGGTGTCAGTGTGGATGGCAATGTGGCGAATCTGGAGACGATTATGGATAGCCAAATGGATGAAGTGGTGTTCGCCGGTAATGTTCAGGATATTGATAGCGTGGTACGTAATGAGTTGCCGGAAACCGTGAGAGCCAGGTTGGTTCGGCTTACGATTGTTAACTTCAACTACTGGGCAAGTCTCAGGTGGGAAATCCATGGATGTGGTGTATAATGAGGACGCGTGAGGTAGCGTAACAAATTGTTTTTCAGCTTATGTTAATTGATCGAGAAAGACAATTTGAAGCAGATTGCCCACGGATTATGGTTTTACTACATATATCGTAGCATTCTTACGAGTTTTTGAAAATGTTAGATGAAAATAATGTCTTGTTGTTGGATATCTTAATCAAATATTAATATATTCACATCTTTAAAGTTGTCTTAAGTTTTATTATTCATTGAAACAAAATGAAATTCAAATTAACATATGCAAATAATGTTAAGTTTCAAGTATAATACATAATTCTCCATGAAATAATAAAAAGTGTATAAAAAAGACCATTGATATAAAACAAACCGCAAAGAAGGAATTTTATTAAAACAAATTTGCAATCTTCATTGGTGTTTTTCGAAACGTTTACAAAACAAGCAAACAACGATGAATCATTCATGTCCAAAGACACTGATATAGAATCAAAACCAAAGTTTTACATAATAAGTTCTTCTGAGTTTTTTCTTTTGCGTTGATATTGCTATATCTTCAAGCCACATCAAACTGGGCATCCCTTCACCTCGAGTCTCATTGAAGCCCATTCATAGACAGATACCACAACGATACGTATAATTCTCATGACAATGGGTTCAGGCAACACATTTGTTTTCAATGTATGCTTATCCCAGTTCCCGGAAAACACAACATGGGTGTCATCAGCATTCCGTATCATGACCATATCCGACCCGATGCTTTCTTGATATCGCACCTTGTAAGACGTTACCCACTCATCGTCGCTCCTGGCGGTTCCCTTTGTGAGAATTTCTGCAACAAGAAACCGCGCTCCCAAATCCACCTGCAACCAACCGGAGTCCCTGTTGTTACTGGACCAGCCGCTATATGCGAAGCTTGCTTCATATGCTTCATAATATTCGCTCGAGGCGGAGTAAGCAGTCCAGGGCACGTAGTAGGTATTGCCTTCGAGTAGAGCTTGTGGGGCATTGCAACTTAGTTCTACAAAATGATGAATGACCAGTATATATTTGGCGCATATGTAATACATTGACCAATACCCTACCCCCAGATAAGAGGCGGAAATATGAGACGTATTTGATCAAAATAGAAACAAGAAAGTGCTCCATAATAGCGAGTTATCAATATAATTATATAGACGGATAATCGAAAAATGACGCACTTTTGGGGTTCTTTTAAGCTTTTGTCCCGAATATCCTATTAAAACGTTTAACTTTGCCATCGATTTAAATGTCATTAGAACATACTATCATAGCTCTTTGAAATCATATAACAATAATTCCAATCATGAATCACGGTCTTAGTATATAATGAATTAAATACTATAAAAACTAACCAGGTGCATAATCAAAAATGGACGCACCCTGTTTTTATAATAAACGAACGATGATATAAAACGATTTTGGATTTTAAAACATATTGTATCATCCGATATGTCAAATTGATCAACCATACCAAAAGTTAAAGACAGTTAAATGGATGATATACAGTGCCGTGCAGGCTTAACTTTTCGATTTCTCTAACGTTTAGCGTTTAGCGTTTAACGTTTAAGGGTTTGCAAGATCGGAATATAGCGTGTAACGTTTAGCGTTTAACGTTTAGCGTTTAGCGTTTAACGTTTAGCGTTTAGCGTTTGATGAAAGGGCATATAAGAAATTAAGATAAGCACTCAAAATGATGTCCTTTATATACCCTTCACCTATGTGGGTGGCTATGGTTTAGCGTTTAGCGTTTAACGTTTAGCGTTTAGCGTTTAAGGGTTTAGCGTTTAGCGTTTGTGCGTTTAACGTTTAGCGTTTGACTCGAGAGGTTGGGAGTGCGCGCCACTGTAAGTACACTTCAACACCGCAAGTTATGTACATTTACATATGAGTTCAAACAATAATGTTCCACGTTAAAATTAATCCGTCGATATACATTTGCGTTAAAGTATCAAAATAAAGGTAAATGGGCTTATCCTACATGTTGAATGTAAAGATTATTGAATTATATGCAATTATTAAGTTCAAATTAGTTAATTTAAGGCATGATTTATGTTTCATAATAGAGTGACTCTATAAGCGCCGCAAATGAAGAAAAATCCCAAATGTTAAGGATTTATCATAAATAACAAAATAAAAGATAAACATCGAATAAACATTTCCGAACCGGTTATCTTAACCAAACCTCAGGTTTATTACTTTAAATTAAGTAGCATTATTTTAAGAGGTGATAATAGTGTGTTTCATTGATATATAGAACAATGACAAAGAAAAACCCACTTAAGGAAAAAAAATATAAAAGCTAAAAAGTTATTGAAAAGTGGGTCATTTCGATTATTCCGTCTATTGCAGTTAAGATCCCTAACTAAATGAACACCGATGTGTTAAGATGAATTTATGAAACGCCCAGAACTTTCAATACAAAACGCGAGACATAAGCTGAATGGATTTAAGATCAAATTACAATCAATGACACAAAACACACAAAATATTACATTCCATACGTAAACTCGACTGTGATAGACTGGGCATGTAAGACTCACCATTACAAAGCGTGCCTCCATAGTTCGAATTGCAATTGCAACTATACCCATTGACTCCGTCCACGCATGTTCCATGTACACAGGGCGAGCTACTACACTCGTCGATGTTATCTAGAATGGAACATTGTGTTCAACATTGTGCTCAGTGTTGTAAAAGCAACGACGTTTTAGAAAAAAAAACTTGAGTAATGGTTAACGGTAAAATGTAAATTGGGCGGTGGTATAGGAATTATGTTATATTAATGCAACTGAATAATTAAGGTAAAATACAACTTCAAATCATCGAAGGTTTCTCCCAAGCGATCTTTAGTTGAGATCCGTCTTGCCAGCTTAGAGCGAAAAAGAATAGATGAAACATGATGAAATAATTTATACTTTAGCTCCTCAAAGGTTCGCTTACTTTGACACAGCGACCAATTCCACCCGGCTTCGCACGTGCAGCTGAATGAATTCACGTGATCATTGCAAGTGCCGTGTTCGCATGGTGAGCTCGCGCACTCGTTGGTTTCCACTGAAGAGGATGAAAACGTAATGATAACAACAAAACATATACAAATTGAAGGACAATATCTTAATAATATTATTATTAATAAAACCACAAAATTGTTAGAATAAGTCAACAGTCTATACCTCATATAACAGAGTATATACATCACAAAAAACTTTTTATACAATAATATAACTTTAAAATACAATTTATATGCCATAAATCTAAACCTGGATCAGGATTGAACTAGTCAACAGTCTATAGCTCAAACCATTATAGCACAGTGTATACGCCACACCACTTTTTAATAGCATTAACTATATTTAGAATACAATTCATATGACATTTGATTAAAGAAAAACATTAGACGGCACGCCAATGTATAATATTTGTGAGTCGACCGTACCTAATGTGTATATTTGGTACGTATAAATCATAAGAACAAAACAGGAAAAGACTGTTAGCCCTTTTCTAAATCCGCACATATCATATAGAAATAGACCAATACCTACCGTTACAAGTTGTCCCTTCATATCCAGCATCACAAGAGCACGAAAACGCATTGACCGCATCGACGCATGCGCCGTTTGCGCCACACGGGTTGCTCGCGCATTCGTCTATGTCATCTGGATATGATAACACAAGGATATCTGGATATCTATTGTACTCATAGGACCCATTTTGTAAAGTGTATGTTCGAGCATGGCACCGCTTACAACATTATGGCCCATAAAATAAGGGAGAGACATCATTTTGCCTGTACATTCTGTAGATAGACCAACTTAAATAATTAAATTTATGAAAGTAAAAATAAAATCACTTTGACAGTGTGTCCCATCGTAACCAGCTTCGCACGTGCAGCTGAACGCGTTCACTTGGTCGTTGCACGTTCCATGGACGCATGGCGAACTAGCACATTCGTTGGTATTCACTGAAACGTTATATAATAACGTACTAAAATAACATCAACATAATAACATCTATGTTGATAACATCTGCATAAAGATAAAAACCGAGTCAAATTAAAATAGAGATTAAAACATGTGTTGTATTCACTTATAGGTGGTTTGTGTCATTTATTCATCATAACCAAATGATATATCAAATTATACTATTCATACTATGCTTCTATTAAAAAACACCGAAAATTTAGAAGACTGGTTTTAATGTTTTCGAATTGTGCCATACATTCGAAACGTTTTTACTCACGTACCATCACAGTTGGTTCCTTCGTAGCCCGCTTCGCATGTGCAGCTGTATTGATTCACGTGGTCATCACACGTGCCATGGACACACGGATTGCTGCTGCATTCGTTTATCTCATCTAGTGGAAAAGATTAATGTTAAAAGGCAATATTTTTGATTACTGTCAGATCTTGCATGATATCAAGACACCCTATGATAAGTGACTGTCTATCAAAATATGAAGCTTTTTTGTGTAAAATTAAATGCATTGTAAATATGTTATGGGTTAATTCTCCATGAAAATTAATGTATCAGTATTACTATTTTTTTACTATTTGATTTGTCAAAATAAAAGTCAAAGTAACATTGTTTTATCTTTTGAAGAATCGATCAATTGATTTACTAACTTTGACAGAGTGCCGCTTCATAACCGGCTTCGCACGTGCAGCTGAACGCGTTCACCTGGTCGTTGCATGTGCCATGTACACATGGCGAACTGGCACACTCATTGATATTTACTGAAAATGTTTATAGTCGGTAAAAACTTAAGGTAGATAAAGGATGCATGGATGTTTTTCTTTTAAATTCACTCATAATATAATCCACAAATAGAAAAATAACATAGCCAATATATTTGGTATATGGTATTAAGAAAATAACAAGAAATAGTATTTATATAAATTATAATACAACGTAAAGTCGGGCAGAGACACACTCAAAATAACTTTCATTCAATGAAAATGAGCGACCTGCAGATTAAGCCGCTAATCGGACTTTTAATCACCATCTTACCATTGCACGTGGTCCCCTCGTAACCGGCGTCGCAGCTGCACGTGTATTGATTGACGCCATCTTGGCACGTGCCGTGTACACATGGACTGCTGGTGCATTCATTCGTCTCAACTGGTTGAACACATATAAATGGGTTGAAATGCTTGTTGCATGGACAAAGATGACAAGTAACCACTTATTCAATAAAAGTTCTAGACATTAAGCTTTTTCGAAATTCTTTTAGCCCGATAGCATAAAATATTATTAAAAAAAAAATATGTAGAAAGATAGAAGTTGAAGAAGATATTTTTTTCCATGAGCACCTTGTGAATACATTTCACCAACAACTAAGCATCTTTCTTTAAATACAATTTCATAGTTTTAAAACAATACAACAAAAAACACTGTTAACACCTATAAAAGTTGGATGAGCATTTCGGAACTGACCTTCACAGTTCGTCCCCTCGTATCCAAGGTCACAGGTGCACGTGTAGCTATTGACCCCGTCCACGCATGCGCCGTTGATACAGGGCGAATTCGCGCATTCGTCGTTGTTGACTATGGGTTTTATATGAATAACAATCAATCAAGATTAATGTCAACATAAGGATCACGAATAAACTATTAAGAAAAATCAAAAAGAGGTCATATAGGTTAAAATAAAGGCCATACAAAGACAAATCATAGAAATGCTTCAGTCCCCAGAAAGACTTTTTTCCCTTTGTTTGTCGTTGTTTCGCTAGCTCACAACATTTAGATGATAGGATCTATGCTTTTTAGAAATGTTAAATTTATTAACATAAATAGTAAAATTAAGTTTCAGGTCAATCATTTGTACCTTCACAGTGTGTTCCTAGAAACCCGGGGTCACATGTGCATGTATAGCTGTTTGAACCGTCCACGCACACGCCATTGGTACCACAGGGAGAACTGGCGCATTCGTTCATGTCGACTGTGTATGAATCAGCAGATTGTAAAATGCCATTTTTTGAAAATAACATATGCATGGATAACGAAATATAAATTTATTGTTTTAAACAATAGATAGGCGTCGTCGAATTCATTAGATTCATTAGGTAACGGGATTTTGTATTATGTGAGCGAGTTCTTCACTATTCAAGATTTCCATTTCTTTTCATCTTTATTTCATTTTCATATCTTTTCTTGCATACTTTTGTTATCAGCAAAAACCCAGACGAGATAATGGCTATACACATGTAGTTGTTGGGTGTTATTATGTAGACTACGCAACACGTACATTCAAATGCAACTCACCATCACAATGCGTCCCCTCGTAACCAGGGTTACAATTGCAAATATAGCCATTGACTTGATCAACACATGCGCCATGGAGACACGGGTTACTCGTGCATTCTGCGATGTTTTCTTTGATAAAGATGCACAGCAAATATATTACTTGATTTGACGAAATATTAATAATTGAGAATAACGCTGAGATGCATAATATAAATGAAAACTACAAATGAATAAAATAGAAATGTGTTCGAACATTTAGATAAAAACACAAATTCGCATTTTCAGATGAATTCAATATGTCAAAGCAAAGTGTTTTATGAAAATATATACTTAAGGACAAAAAATATGCACCATTTTTATTTATTTGTTATATTTTTAATGAATCGTTCTATTTCAGCTCGATTTTCCTGAAATTTGACAAGTTTATTAAACAGTGTGTTACAAGCCATACTATTTGTTGAATTGTCAATACTCTGATTCATGTAATTTGTTCAACTATTTTCTTTTTCAGTTTAAAGCGGCAATACTCGATCAAATGTGATATATACTACTCAGGACCCTGTGGTCATATTCACAAGTTTGTTTATGGCGGCGAAATTCATGTCGCTGTATAGTATAACAATGGGGAAGGTCAAGTAAAGAAGAAAAATGGGTGGCGACCTCAGTTTAAAGATGCCACAATTTTCCGAGATCGAAAGGGAGCAAGCTAAAGGCATGTTTATGGGTGGAGCCCCACATAATGCTATTGTAAGGTATTTTAACATCCATCAAACATAAGTTTAATGTCTCGTGACACGTTTAGAAGAAATCAGATTGATAGGTGATCGCCCATATTCTTGTGGGCTGCGAGTAACGACACCCTATCAGACACCCTATCACACACATTCAAAATAGGTTTCAAAGTCTCGTACAGACAGCAAGAACAATTAATGGTCGGCATTATCCGGGGATAAGCGCCAAAACGGTTTAACGACGTTTGCGCGAAAACTAAGATTCGGCTACGAAGAGCCTTCGGTACGTGATAACAAAAGCCAGCGCTTAAAGCTCCAATGGGCCTAAAACCACACCGGAGCAGCATGACCTTATAGAAACTGAAACTACGCAGTGTTTAGCGACGACTCTTGCATTTTATTGTACCAAAATGACGCCCGACAGCGGGTCTACCGAAGACCGGGAGAGCGATATCATAACCCCTGCGTGAAGTTGAATGATGGTTCGCACACCTCATTATCACGTCACCAGACTGATCACGTCCATGCCAAGACATATAAGCTCATTTATCGGCGTATTGGGTACCCATACCAGCTATAAGCAGCCATGAGTTAGTAAAGATTTAGAAACAGGAAATCGGAAAATGCAGAAGTGTGTGAAATTATGCCTATTTATGACAAATATATCTATATCAGGAACATGCAAATTTGTGTGAGCAATGTGGACATATAAATCCATCTTGTGTGAAAATTTGATTAAACTCCACCCACTACTCGAATCTATATGAATTTTTACTTTTGATGGTGCAGAATTTTTGTCCTTAAGCATATTTGTTGGAAAATCCATTTATTGATAACGTATCAATAGTCAAAATCAGCAAATCTCACCACCACAAAGTGGTCCCGAATAACCGGCGTCACAAGAGCAACTGAACTGGTTCACGCCGTCTGAACAGGTGCCATGAGAACACGGAGAACTTGCACATTCGTTGATGTCAACTGAAAACCAAGTGAAAACAGGTACATTAGATTAGGGGTTTTATCACAAGATAACACTATTTTTATTCTTTACTAAAAATAGAACCATTCTACATTATATGAGAAAAAAACATTTGAAGGTGTTATATCTCAAGTTGTTTTAAGAGAAAGAGGGATGACCTACCATCACAGTTTGTGCCTTCATACCCTGGGTAACAAGTACACATGTAAAGGTTGATTGCGTCTGTGCAAATGCCGTTTGCGCAAGGAGAACTTGCACATTCGTCTTCACTTACTGCAACTGAGTCGACTACTGGAACAACCGATTTATAAATAAAACAGAACTTACATACATATTACAGAACTTAAATATCGACATACAGAACTCTTTTATGAAACCATCCATGTGTTTTCTAAAATATAGACTTCCGAGTGAATGAATAATACTATTATAAATAACGGAACATTTTAGTAAACTACGACGCAGGAAACCAGGAGAATTACGGGGATGTTGTGTGGACAATATAACTATGTATCAAGAATGATGGGGCACAGGAGTTGGGTGTGTCAGAACCCATTAAGTTGAAATGACATTTTTACAAAATAACACAATTTAAAGCATCATTTGGACGATTCTTTTATGTATAAATATCGGAAAGTATAATCGAAGGAACTCTATTATTGTATGCATGTATTCAAATAATGTTGTATATATATATTTATATTTGTATTTCAAAATGTATATCACTCTTTGCGTACCCGGCATCTCCACCACTTGTTGGAATGTGCCTTTAGGGGGTGTAGAACACAATTCCACGTGTATAAATAATTGGTAGAGCTGGTACCGGTAACGAGTCGTAATAATACACAAATTCCGTTT
>LQRL01022349.1:0-17159 GCA_001703475.1 Hydroides elegans
TTGTCGAGTATAGAAAAATCGCTTATGTATATGTTATATCTTTTTTTAATAAAACCTGCTTAACAGTTAGAAAAGCATTTTGCTGTATAAATGTAAATCAATCAGCATTTGACGAAAACATCAGGAAACTTTGACGAACACTGGATTCCGTGATTAAAGATATCCCCTAAAATCTAACCTCAACATCAAAATACAATAACTTAATTACCATGAAGAGACTCATCGTTTTCGCTCGGTGTCCTCTCACCGCGAAAAGAGAGTTTGCGTTCTTCAGAAAGGTGAGACGTCGTTGTATCGCATTCGAGGGTTGTAGGTGCCCTAGTCGAAACACCTGAAAAGTAGTGAAATGGAAATCATGTGAAATCGGGTTCACGAAAAATGGCGCTTGTTACATGAAAAGAAGATATAAATCGCGATTCATACGTTTTGTTATAAATGGAGCTTTCGATCACTTTTCTTCGGTTTGCGTGTACAGGATCTTAGATATGGCTATATGAATACGGGGTATGGTTATTCCATTACTAGATTTTGGTATAATAATGCACTCTTTGAATACACTCTCAATGTAAAAAGAATAGTAGCCGCATTTTTACCCAACTTTAACTGTTTAAATAAAAATATATCTATGTGTTTACAAAAGGGTGACATACTCGAAGGAAATCGTAGCGACACATCAAGATCGGGGCAGACGTGGATGTCACTCGTCAACCATGGCAAATAGTAATGTTAGATACCTGATACCGGGGCAAAGACAATATATATTCAATACAATCAATAAGTGGTAAAATACATACCTGTGCTTTCTTTTCGCTTTGGCCCAGTGTCAGGCAATTGCGTATACAGCGACAATAAAGCAATAAATACCAGCCCGAGAATGCCTGCATCCCAGAGAAGTTGTATGAGCTGCGTCAATAATGTTTCCATGGCAAATAAATAAATCCAGAAGAAAAAGGTCAAGGCTATTTTATTTAGCTGCTAGCTTAATTATGTGCAATTTAATGCATACGATTGTATCTTAAATATGTTGATTCGGCTATCCAGTGTTTAGTTGTAATAGCCGTTCACAACAATTATATAATGAATGCAGTATCCGTGCATATTCTAATCACATTTTATGTTAGTCTTTATATGCTTTATTTCATAGTCTATATCCTAGCAATGCTTACTGTTACCTATCCAATCACCTATCCAATGACGTACATGTACATTAATGATTAATATGCAACTACTTTCGTTATTTCGCGTCACTCCTATCGATTTAAGTTATGAAATCTGCACATGATCAGGTGAACCATGTTTATGTTCAGTCCTTTAGGTAAGCTCTCAAACGACGTCATATTCAAACTGTCCCATGACTCATGTAACCTCTTGTGGATAACGAACGTATTCCCGCCACTCAATAATTAGCTTTGATATAGACAACATACAATATTGCAGAAAAGGTGAAATCAGCTAGCCTAATGACCTTGTAACATCTTGAAGTTACATCCGCTTTTCCCGGACAATGACTAGCGATAAAAAGAAATAAGATTTATGTCCACTATTAACAAGCCTCGAATGCACAGCTTTCCATTTATGGCGTGTTTGTACACTTAATTTATGAAACACTTATGCATTTAACCTAGGTTCAGTGGTCCTAGTCAGTGCAAACATTGAATGCTTTTCACTTGTGATTTTCAGACCTTGCATTTTTTTTTGCGGTTTCTTGCTGACCTTATTTCGATATCCGAACCACAGTTAACAGTAAGTCTTTATCTCAAATATTTAACCTTAGTCCTAGTTCTAACCTTAGTTCGTAAAGCAAATATATTTTTTACAGCCAGCAAACGTTTAAGCTCACTCATTTTGCTGAATTGTTCTCAATATGGCGTTATAAATGTACAATGTAACATTTGAAAATAGGAGAACAAAGAGCCAGTGCAAAGTATCTGAGTACATTTGTATTGATATTTTTACTGTAGACATGTGTTCGCTCGTGTTATTATTGTTTGCTGCAAATAGTTTGTGAAAAGGCAATGCTCAGTTGAACGGAATCTCTCTGTTTATGTGACCTCAAATATGACCCCAACTGACTAAAAGACCTAAGGTCATGGTTTCACTTTTTAAATGAAATTAATTTTCAGGCGCGGATCCAGAAAATATTGACCTGGGGGCGCAACTGTATAAATTATCAGGCTGAACCGGGGGGTGCATTTTTTTTGTCTTACATATAAGAGCGAACGGGGGGGCGTGCGCCGGGTTATTTATATGGTAAATCCGCGCCTGATTTTGTTTGTGTAATATTGACGGATCCAGAGAACAAGGGCATCGATTTCATGGTTTTTTACATTATAAACTATGTATTTCATATGCGGATTTACTTAATCAAGAGCAAATGCGACTGGCGCCTTGGCCCCCATTAATATAGCATATCTTATGTCAAAACCAACATTGGTGCCCCTTTCGGCTAGCAACCTTTTCAAAATTATTGTCAGCGTGCATAGAAAAATATCTCAACGTAAAAAAAAACATTAGTAAATATTACATTTTTAAAGAAAAAATATGTAAGCTTATACATGCAGTCGACCTTTAAACCATGTACAACAAACTCGACGAGACATATATATGCTATCGCAATTCTGTCGTCTTAGCTAATCTGCAGGTTGGCTAGATTTTTGAAGCCAATCTGTGTCAAACCACATATTGACCAGTACAACGTACAGCCGATCGGCTAAAATCGGCTAAAATTTTCTAGCTTAACTACAGAGTGACTAAAATGGAGACATGACTTTCAACAAATATTCACATGAAGTTTTCAGGTTGGTTCTTTTAAACTGATAGGCTAAATGATTCCAGCCAAACTACAGATTTGCTAACAACCACAGATTGGCGGTAGCATACATGTATGTACATATACATGTATGACCAATGCACCATCACTGATTGCGTCTGGCTAGCAAAGCTATTTTTAACACAATTACTATATAGGTCACATCATGAAAGAAGAAATAGTTGAGAAATATTTGCAGATATCCAGTAGCTTGTTTATATACCAAACGTATTGGTTAGATTAATACTCAATAGAAAAAAAAACATATTCAAAATTGCAAGATCGACCTCATAATATGCGCTACATATTGACATCTCCTCCTCTTGTCATTGCTATTAATGTAACTTCATATTGACTCCGGTTCAACCGGGGTCAATTAAGACTCATAACGGTATCCTCATAACAACTCATTGCGTAGGAGTTATGATGGCCTACTAGACACTGAACCGACGTTATATTGGAGATTGCACTTACAGTACTATATTCTTATCTTGCCAAGCGCAGTATAACGACGTCATGATTAAACGTTTCATGAAGGTTTAAAACGTTGTTTTTGATTGCAGACGTGTGATACTATGCTATATCTTTGTCATTTCTGTGCAAAGCCTAAATCGCATTTGAATCAAGACTATGTATAGTATATTGGGTATAACAATATCGAGTCGCCCATCAGAATAAAATAATAGACTATGACTATCCCCAATTTTAGATGTTGCTCCATTTCATGACATGAATGGGCCTACAACATACCATATCAAGTAGGTTAAAACAAAACAAAAACGGGATGGCCCAACTGAAGAGATAACTAACCAGGGTCAATTTCTTCTTGCACGTGCTCTACATACACGTTAATGTCACGTACATGTAGATCCCTTAAGTCCTGTACTGTAGCACCATAGAGGGCTCTTACAAAGCAATTTGAGGCGTGATAAAACTATCACATCGAAACAAATTATGCGTTTTACTTCCGACGTCTTAATTATGGTTATCACACCAAAGGCTCACAATTGTATTTTGATTTGATAAAACTTAGTAAAAAAGATAGGAATCATGACGGAGAGGGACGAAAAATGACAATATGACGTACAAATGATTTTCATTTGTCTTTGCATTCTGCCGTACGTGTTACCAATGTGCCCATAAGGTCTGTTTAGTATGAAATATTCGCCCTTAAATTTTCGCGCTAAAATATTTACAAATAGAAAATACGATGTATGAATGATTGTTGTGTCGTGTTTGTTTATTTCTATATGAAACAATGTTATGTTGTTTATCATGTGTGAAAGTATGGTTGCATTACAACTAATAGTTGCTTTGATATTGAACCTTAAGTGAAAATCGCCGCGATTTTCACAAATAATGCAATATCTAAGTATCAATAAGTCATATTGCAACCAAACTTTCACACATGATAAACAACACTACATTTTTTCATATGAAAATAAACAAACAAGATAAAGCAATCATTCATATACCCTATTTTCAATTTGTAAATATTTTATCGCGAACATTTAAGGGCGAATATTTCGTATTAAACAGACCTATAAGCATTTTTGCGTTCACCGTTGTGTATGTCATTGCAACTGTGCAATCGCAACTACTGCCTTCAGACGTCGTCATTAAAACGGTAAAAGTATAGACCATATATACAAGGAACATATTTCGTACGTTATAAAACACGTTAATCATTCATGTAACAGTTTTGTCCGTTTTTTTTGTCTAACGATAAATAACGAAATATTGAAGCAAAAGAAGCGTGTTCGTGGATTTCACATATTGTACATGTTGTCAATGTTGCTGTTTTCTGTTTACAGGTAGATTCTACGGTATAATTAAGATGTGGTCGGCTGATTTGGTTAATAGCTACATATACACAGTATTACGTTGGCGATCATAGACTATATCATAAAGTAAAATGTTTCATACATATCATGAGCAGTTGTATGTCAATGCTGATTTCATTAGATTATTAATAGAATGATTTCATTTATGTTATGTACAAACCTTATTCACCCCTCTTATTCTCACATAAATAATCCAGAATGTTATGACTGGGCTAAAGTTCATTGTCTTACCCTTATAATTATTTTTATTGAACCCATAAAAATAACAAAGGTAATTAGCTCAAAATAATAATGAAATATCATCGGGTTGACAAACCTTGATAAAGGCACACAAATACAGCTATGAATATAATAAATAATTATGTACAATATATTCTAATTGAAATAGTAAAATGAAATAAACAGGACGAACTAAAGTTTGATTTCGATTTTCGAATACTTAACTAAAGCTAACATTTATTATTTTTAATATCACAATGTAAACAATATTAGTAAGTTGTGATTTAGTATTTGTATATAAAAAATGCTCCATCTCAACGTAAAATAATAAATGCTTACCGGTTATTATAGTTTATATATCCCCATAATCTATTATGTGACGTATTGCGCTACTATATATGCATGTCATTTATTATAATTGTATATACATGTATGCTCATAAACATTATTTCTCTCAAGGAGCCAGGTCACACTGAAAGTTTTTTATTTCTAAAAAATCGTGTATTACAATGTATGGTAAATTCATCAATGTTTCTGAAAGCTCGTTAAGGGTTTAAGGACAAATGAAATTATTGTTTTCATATAAAAAAATACATTTGGACATAGTTTTAAGGGTACACATCCATAAACGCGCCCAATTTTATCAGAACCTTATCTAAAACACTGGTTGTGCAAAACAAGAGTTGGCCTTTTATTGTAGATCCAGTTGTATATGATGATTTTTATGATTTTTCGTTGGCTGTGTCATAAGGTGCTATTACACATGAAGGATGCAAAGCAATGCCAGATCTCATGTTCATCCAAAATAAAAGGAGTTAAGGGTTTCACGATTAACGATACTAAGTTAGAATTCAATAAAGGTGTGTTCGACACATGCAATGAACCATGATGTTCCTGGTCCATGCAACATAGTAGTAGTAGTATTAGAGGCTGTTCGTCTTGATGACTTCAACAACATGGCAAAGGCAAAGGCATGATTTCAGCTAGATATCATGAGGAATGGCGCTGAATGTTAGGTCATTAATATAGTGCTTGGGGCCTGTTTTTCTAAGAAAATTCAAAATTTTACCTAAGAACATGTATACATGAGAAACCTCAAAGTCAAAACGAACAATAGTTGCGAGTTTAAGAACCGGTGCAATGTCGTTAAATGCGTTCACAAAATATTGTTCATTGTTAGAAGTATTCTTAAAATAATCCATGGCTATAATAGTTCCGAAGATACAGACGTATCGGTGCATTAAACTTTTCGTTTAATTTCAAGATTACTGCCATGAAAAGACAATTGAATGCCTACAAAACACATATTCTAGGAATGATACGAATACACAATAAAATATAACTGTAATGTACTGTAAATCAGGGCCAGTAATAAGGTTGACATTGAGTGCTAGCAACAAGTGCCCAGACCCGCAAAAGAGCTCTTATGTTGTACTGCCAAGGCTGTTTAGGGAGAAACACAAATGCATAAATTTTGTGGAATATCTGATCAGATTGTTTTTCCTCGCACGTATAACATTTACATATTTTAGTGAATGAAGCTTGAAGTAAGGAAATCAGTAAACCTTTTTATTTTAAACATAATAAATGAAGGTGGCATAAACTATTGTGACATTAAAACCTATCTAATCCAGACATACGTAGACAAGGCTAAATCATATAATTTAGCTTGGTCTCTGGGCTAACCGGGTCCTTAAACAGCTAAAACACTCTTAAGCAATTTAAAAGTAGCGCATTATTATAAGTGTATACAGTTCCTTAAACAAATTGAAATAGGCCTTTTAGATAGTAATGAACTTAAATATGTTTACTAGCCACTTAGTAAGAATTTCTTAAAGCTTCAATTTTACATATTATATTAGATAAATAAAAGTTTTTTTTTATTGAGCTTATGACATTATATACTGACGCAAAGTAAAAACGCAACTGTAAATTCAAACTGTTGTATCTCAACAAGTATTCAATACATCATCGTCAAATTTTCACAGAGTATTATTTTATAGGTTGTTTATCTATAGGTCTGTTTAGTATGAAAGTTTCGCCCTTATTTTTTCGCGCTAAAATATTTACAAATTGAAAATACTATATAAGAATGATTGTTTTATATTGTTTGTTTGCTACTATATGAAAGGCTTTAAACTTGGTTATCATATGTAAAAATGTGGTTGCATAATGACTTATGGTTGCTAAGATATTGCATATTTTGTGAAAATCGCGGCGATTTTTACTTAAGATTCAATAACTAAGCAACCATTAGCTATAATTCAACCACACTTTCACACATTACAAACAATATAACAATGTTATATATAACAACAAACAAACAATATAAAACAATCATCCACATATCGTATTTTCAATTTGCAAATATTTAAGCGCGAAAAATTAAGGGCGAAACTTTCATACTAAACAGACCTTAAGGCCAAGATATCATTAACATCCAATGTTCATAACTCGTATTTATATACCACTTTTCCCAATGAAGTCACAGTATTTATCATACAAAATAATGTATGATATGCTGAAGTCTCGTTTGACTGCATTTTAAAGTAACGCTAGTGGCGTAAGAAGTGTTGTAATAATGCAAAGAGTTATTTTGAGGTCATTAGACGGCGGAATTTGTTTGATTGTGTCGTACGGCTCACTAAATAGGGTACCGGCCTCGAACTCATCAAAATAGCCTTTTCATAAAATCTGTTATCAGATTCTTGTTGCAAGAATGAGAATGATACAGTATTGTTTATGTTTTGCTATTTCAAAGTAAATCGACCAATAATTTCGCTTGTGCATGATCATTCGGACGCCGTCCACGTTCATTCAAGAATCGCGTTTCCAGATCCTGTAAGCTCGTATCCCATGGTCGCGCTGACAAATTTGCTCTTTCTATGGACTCATCTAGCTATTATGATTCACTTAATCAAAATTCGCTGCACCGTTGAATTTTGAAGTGGATATCTAGGATGCGATGTTCGTACCAAGCGATCGTAAGCATGCGTACAAAACCTTGTTTGCTCGGGCTAGATATTGTACTGCAAATAAAAGGTAGGCTGGCGGCAAGATTTTAATCATTTTACTCAGGATAACATAATGGCTACCGCTATTGCGAATGTTTTTGGCAAAGCGTCATTTTCTAGCACATCGACATTTGGCCAACTCTTATGATCATGAAGTTGTGGCGTTGCGACCTGTGTATATTTTGATTTAAAACTTTTTTTGCAAACCTTCCGATTTTCCCTTCACTTGCATTCCATGAGGGTTTGGAAGAGTGTGAATCAATCTAAATACTCGCCATTATTCCATAGGCGTCATACACCTATATGCAACCTTTTACGTCATCAGAAAAATGCATTGGTTCAACATTATAAATACAGTTAGTTCTTAACCTTTTAAGCATTATATGTCAATTTCATAACTGTAACCCAAAAATTAAATAAATTAAAGCACTTTAAGTCAGTTGCGTAATTACTTTGCGTCAGTATATATTCTTCATATTTTAGCCAACTATATAGCCAACTATAAAACGCATAGCTTACTTGCATTGTTGTTAACAAATATATAAACATGGTAACATATTACAAAACTATCATAGAATCGGTTCGACTTTGCTTACATTACCAACATGGATAGGAAATATAACACGCGGTTATTGATACCATAGTACAGAAAAGAGATAATTGACACATAATTCACTCTCTATTTCGCTAAAGGGATTACTCCTACTCATTAAACCGTGGATCATCTCAGATCCAGTGTCATAAAGCGTAAAGGGTCGCGTGCGAATATGCTAAATATTTTTTAAAGCAAAATTAATTCATATACGCCAGGCATTTAGCGCAGAAGTATAATTCCTAATATCTGACTCACAATATAGCTTGCCTTTAACTACAAAAAACATTAATGTACCAATTGATAGTATATTGAATTATCGATATATAATAATGAAATCCTGATTCGTTGACTAATTTTGTTTTAGATATCGCTCTATATAGACTGTTACATGCACGAAAACCATCAATGTCTCATTCCAATTGTTACTCAGGGTGTGTGTCCAGTCGTTTATTTTGCTTTATTGAAATATTCAGTTTTTATGTGTTTTTTTTTCGAGGAATTTAGTAGCTGTAGACTCTAACTGCCTAAAATTTTACGGCAGAATAGTATAATCATGAACTGATATTCGCGGAAACATTTTTGACCTTGCTGTATATTTCTGACATTCAAGACTTTAAACTTTCCAAAAGAAAATTGTTGACCCGTATTTCGTGGTGACTCCATAACAAAGTCGGTCTGGGTTATTTTACAGTCCAGTATAAAACGAGTTATGGAAACCCACCCTCAAAATATTTTCCCTTTCATTAATCTATCCACCTTTTTGTCATGTTGAATGAGCCTGACTTCCAAATCCTGATTCGGTTATCACCCAGTCTTTGTCGCAATTAACTACAGTCTAAACATAACGCTATATAACATTCATGGAATAATTTATAGCATGAAAAGCGGTAAATTGTTGCTAAAATAAGACCTCCAGGATTAAGTAGCACATAAGGATATCGATAAATAAAACTTTATCGCTACTATAATGGGGCATTCAACTAAAAAATGAAATAGCTAGGAACAAATTGTCATATCATAAAAACCTTATATTTCACCAAATGGTGGAAAACAATTTTTTTTTACGAAACACTTTAAATCAAAATAATATTTGTCATATCACTTACAGTTTGATTTGATAAATTGAGTTTTTCTCGACGGTTCACATGTGAGATTCACCTTTGACTCACACAAAGCAAAGCGGATATCTTATTTGAGTAAGGATATCACTAAAATACAACTTAAATGTTAAATAGTTCTGTGTTATCTTTGAGACTCAACCTATCATAAACTCAATGTGTGCGATTATCATATAATAAGGAGATTTACAACTGCCACTGTGTACGAAGCACTAGAAAAATGAATAATTCACCAATTACAGGAAAAATAAACAGTGCATTTTAATTTACGTTAGAGCTGTGTGTGTAATGAAAAAAACTTCGATATAATGGTGGTCAATACATTGAAGATTAAGTATGTTTAATCCATTGAAAAAAAAACTTAGATAATTGTTCTTTAGGAGTGTGGTGATCCTAACTTGTGGAATCGAAAGTTAATCTTGAGCAACCTGGACATTCATTTTGTTTTTGTTAGAAAATGCTACAAATAGGCTATACAAATTTTCTTTGAAAAAACTTTCTGTGGCATTTTTTTACAACATGTGAATACAAAATAACCATTTAGATCATCAATGTGGATACTGTAAACACTGTCAAGATGATAATTCTTAAATCACTATGGTTATGTCATTTTTAATGATCAAAGATTTAACATTAGATTGCTGATTATGGATAAATCACATTTAAATAAATGTATAGTTTTAACACTTATATTGGCGTTGCTATGCCACCTAACTATAGCGGTGGATATCCAAGTGGCGTTTATGGCTCCTTCGTCAAGTAACTATGGATACAATGTGTCGTCAACGTTTCCAGCACTTGCATATGCTTTGGATAAACTCAATAATGATAGTATTCTACCCGATGGATATGATCTCGCGTAAGTTATTACTGATATGGTAGGTTTGTAAGACCAACTTATGTAAATGAGCTATCACTTTCTTGGTTAGCCCCGGGAATTAAATAACTCGGTAGAAGACATCCATATTTTCAAGATGTCCAGATAAAGAAAACCTCCCAATAAATCCGGACGTCTTGAAATCGGGATGTCTCCTACCTGTTCACTGACCCAAAACCAACAACCCATACATGTATATGAATACTGTCATCAAACAGACCGATCTTACAAAGTCATTTTGGTGTGCATATATCGGGGAGAAACGAACATATAATCGCTCCCACATCCAAACACTTTTCCAAGATCAATGAGGTGCTAGATATATTATTTAACCATAATACTTTGATTTAATGTACTCAAAATAACTGACAAAATCATAAAATATCACACTCCAGTGCAAGGTTACACGTCTTTAAAAATGAATATTATCTTAACATTATATCATCATCAAAGTTTTGAATTTCGGGATATCCTTTTGTCATTAAGTGAGGACCATAAAAATATTGCGTGAAACAATACATTTTGTGAATCCCATGTACAGTGATCATCTATCGAAATAAATTGATAAATTGATAAAGATCCTGAAGATTTTACTCCTGTTATTACCTGAAGCAAATGTTTAAATTCGTAAATATTCAGTACTATTGCCCGGTTGGTGCTAGCCTGAAAAATGCGTCAACCATGTAATGAAACAAGGTCTCGATTGCGTATGGATCTGGATGTGTTTCAGTGTGACGTGGTACGACACGGAATGTGACAGTTCGGTGGCCGCGGGACTGGCTGTGGAGCTCTACATCAACGGTTCAGCAGATGTCTTCATAGGACCGCCATGTCAAGGTGAGAGGTCAAATATGTTTTTATATATGATTTCCCTTCGGTCATTTATAAGACTGACCAGGCTGCATCGATCTGCCATCGGTATGGACAGGTTTATCAACAATGGTAGATTATATTGTTCGTGTCCTCCTAAAGTTGAAATTATTGACCTTCCAACTCCTAGCTTACTCTAGTAATTAACGTACAGCGGCGCTAGTTTAAAACCTCACTTTCTCCTTATTGTTTCGTATTTAACGTTTAGCCATTGAGTTTGACGTTTAAACTTTATCGTTTAACGTTTAACAATTATATCCATCCGAACCCATTAACTATAAACGCTAAAACGAATTTCTAAAAGCGTTAAACTCTAAACGTTTAACGTTAAACTCTTTTAATGCTAAACGTCAAATACTAAATAATAAAGAAAAGAGAAATTAGAAACGCGTGCTACTGTATATAACAAAAACTCATTATATTTGTAAGGATAGATAGAGCACTTTATATTTGATATAATGACACACTGTTTAAAGCAGCTAAACCCCAAATAATAGCACCATTACCTTTTGCAGATCCCGCCCGAGCAGTAGCCGATCTAGCCACTTACTGGAACAGACCCATCGTCAACTGGACGCCACATCCTATCGTGCTCACAGATAAATCAACATACAACACGCTTCTCGGGTCGTTTGGTGACATTTATATGTATGCTGGTAAGACTAGATGAAACCCTCATGTGATAAGATTTTTTGAAGGCGCGAAGAATTTGGCTGTGTTGTTGAATGCGTATATAATATCTTAATTTAAATAATAGAATATCGTTTGTAAATGTTTATTACAATGCATGTGTTAGGTTTTCCATTAGAAATAGTGGCAGTATACCATAATCTAGGGACATCACGGCTTCGTATGGTTAATAACAGTATGCTTATTTATTTGAACCTCCATATAGCCTCCGATGTTAATATTATCTCCTCTACAGGTTCCGTATCGCAGTGGATATTCGAACGGGCTGGTTGGGAGCGATGCGCGACTATTTTCAACAACGAGGAATACAATGATTTTATGCACGGCGCCATTTTGCAACAATTTGCTTCCTCTGGAATCAGGGTGACAACGTCGTAAGTGCAACTACTTCTTATCGCATAAATTCGAGTTGTCAAATCGGGAACCTCCAATTCAGCGAGACGTCGAGCAACGTCGTAAGGACCAATATCACAAATATTATCGTGTTAGGGACGTTCATTTTTATAGTGCACATAGAAAAAACGTCACGACGAATGAGAACGTAAAAAGGAACGTAAGATTCTGCCCAATGAGAACGCAACATGGTTTGGTCATGAGGTTATTCTTGCATTTATATTCGACATATTTGCGTTCTAATCATGTGAGACACGTTTCTCCTGAAATAATTGTGCAAATTCATTTATAATTATTTTATCCATCATCGTTATTTTGCAGTTTTGAAATGATGGGCACCGCCGATCCGTCAGATATTCGAGATGTTTATCAGGATATCAAGAAAGAAGCTCGAAGTAAGTATAACGACGAGCACCTCACGAGATGTCCCAAAAAGGTGTTCCTTAGCAATTCCCAGCTGGCTTGGGCAATTTGAGAATAACTCTCTAGATTGAAGATTTTTGGAAACACCTTTTTGATAATATGTTCGTTTATAATTATGGAGAATAACTATTTAGAAATTGATGAAAACTACTTGTTATTGTTCAATCAACTGTTATTTTGTCATATATGATGGTCAATGTCCCGCCTTCTCCAAACTCACCACTCCGTTTTTAGGCCCCAACCCAAAAGTTGGGGGCCTATAGAGTTGGGGTGTCCGTCCGTCCGTCCGTCTGTCCGTTCGTCTGTCCGTCCGTCTGTCCGTCTGTCTGTCCGTCCGTCCGTCTGTCATCGTTTTCTTGTACGGGCCAGAACTTTTGAATGGAAGGTCATAGAGACTTGGTTATAGACTCAAATGAAAGGTCTTAGTCAGTAGATGTGCCTTTTGACCATTTCGGTCAAAAACACCCGACCGGTAGTTGTCAAATTGGCCAAAAATAGCGGGTTTTCCAAAAAATATATTTAAAATCTGCAAAAAAACCATACCTCTTCGAGTTTGGGGGGCGGTTGGGGCCTGCTCGTGTTTCACAAATACTTCCTTGTATCTTTGGTTGTGCTGTTTGATTGGTTGAGTGCTCACTAGCATTAGAAGTGGTTCACGTATTGTATTCTATGCGCCACAACGTTAATTTCACATAAATAACTTAAGCTAATACACAGTTTAAAATCATTTGTATATAAAAAGAGTGTTTGGTTAACAATTTCGATTTTTTGTTCTTTCCAGTTATTATTCTCGTCGTACAATCTTCTGAAATTCGCAAATATATGCTCGAGGCAGAAGATGCGAATATGGTTGATGGGGAGTACGCGTTTGTCTGGATGCAACAAATCGTTTCGGAGGAATTCTTATTTGATGGAAAACCATGGAAAGGTACTGTTTGAAAAATTAAAATTGAATGATAATGCTTTGACGATTATTCAAGTTCTTATTAACAGCGAATATAGAACATATTCGGTTTGACGTCAACGTTTTCATGACGACTATTTGGAATTTATGTTTGTTTATAAATGCAGGATAATTTGTCATTCATGTTTTAGCTAAGACTTTGAAAAGAATTAGTATCTATATACTTCTACGTTTATAAAACGCTTTTTAAAATTCGTTGGCACATTATCCGCCTCATAACTATTTTCAAACTGAACTTTTGTATTTATTGAGTAACATATAGTTTTGACTTGTTTCAGCTAATGATGACCAAGACGAAAAAGCAAGAAAAGCATATAAATCTCTTTTACATGTAAGTAGATTCCTGGCCAGGTATATTGATAAGTACTTATAAGCAGTTAAGGCATTTGCTTATAAACACTATAAGCATGTACAATGTATAAGCAGTTTTGGGCATAAGAACGCGTTTCAACTTAAACAAATAAAACTGTCATACATTTTTTTCAGTAAGCATGCCATTAGATAAGGTTGTAATATATATTAAAAAATCAAAATCAATACTTTCTGTATGACTTTTCTAATAAGTCACTAACCATATATATTGTGTCTCATTACAGTATCTAAATAATCTATCAATCGCCACAATAGCATAAAAATGAATTATTAAGATAACACAGTCTTTCTCTTCTTTTGTTCTAGGGTGTGATAGGCAATGATATCGCTTATGACGAGGACGCATATACAGCATGGAAAGAGCATGCACTAGATATCGCTACCCGGTCACCATACACTGATATCTATAGCGGAGACGTTCAAGTAAGCTTGGAAATATAATTAGATAACGTTGACTAAGTTTTCGAAATTAAACTTCGAAAAAGACTATAACGAAATAGATAATATCCTGACATACTTAAGGAAATTGGATCACGATTTGAAACGTTAAGATGAAGATAATTTAAAACTAAAATTGCACCTGAAAATCGCATTATGTCACTTGAGCCCTAATCCCTGTCATATTCTTGAATTGAACATTTATTTTACCCATGAGCAACTTCTCTGATGTCAAACATTATGTCATATCCATGATTTGAGACGCTTTCCTGATGTCTCTGTGAAATCAGGATGAACTGCATCTATTCAAGATTTATCGTTTATAAATGTATATTCCTATATTATTACCGTTTATTACAGAGTGATCTCTACAGCCCGTACCTGGTGTACGCAATGTACATGTACGCCCATGCTCTAAATGAAACGGTTGCATCCGGTGGCGATTACACAAGTGGAAGAGATATTTTCAGGGCGGCCAGAATGCTTCGCTTTGATTCGCCAATGGTTGATTACATACCGAGGTTCGATAAGGTATGCACTATAGACTTTTTTTAGCTCACTGTGTAATTTAGCAATATGCAAAATGGACTATTATAATCATTTTAAATACATAGCATTATACGTTTAAATCCATAACCGAGCTTTATATTAAACACATTCAATGCATAATTTTATATGGTGTATATATAGTCTATATATACTAAGCGTCAAAAGTATCTAATATTATTGTTGAGAATTTCTGAGTGCTACATAAGATATTGTTAGTTTTCATGAATTAAACATAGTTATAATACAATATGTTGTCAATACTTCCTGAAATTTTCAGATTATTTGAAAATCAATAACTGTCTTAAATAATAACTTAAAGCGCACTGGGGTCAAAATCAAAAGTCACAAAACGCCATACCACTGCCTAGTTTATGGAAACACGATAGTCATCAATCGGTGAAAGCGCCGATGATTGCTATACAATTATGTTGATTTTTTTTCAACTTATCTAAATCATATAACCTTTGTTTGATAATTACTTTTAAGTTAAAAGTGTTTTTTTTTTTTGTTACAATTATCCTCAACTAAAAGAAAATAATGTAAAAGAAAATCAATAGAATAACAATGCAATAAAACGTGCGATCGCATTCAAGCGATTGCAAGGTAGTAGATTTCAGACATTCACATTCAATATACGGGGTTCTAAAGCATTTTAAGTTTTATAATCGTTTCTTAGTAAATGATAATCGAATTGTTTGGATAGATTAACGAGTATTCAAGAATGATCCGTAAAAAAGAAAGCTACTCACAGTTTGAACCAAAGAGTTCACTTTTAGGCGTTATGTTCATGGTAAATCTTTAAAATATCGAAATTGTTGATATTTTCTCCACAATATCCTTGAAATCAATCATACGCTTGTTCAAGCAATACATAAATTATTGTTATAACAAATGTTTTATTGTTCTAACATTCAGTCTGTAACTCTTACTTCGATAACTCGGTCTGTATAGAGCGTGTTAAATGGTCTCTGTGATTAACCATTTCTTTTTTTCAGTCGTGAACCAAAAATTAAGGCTAAATAATTGGATAGCAGCCATTAAGACAATCACTATAGGGTAACCAGTGACTTTTACTCACCTGTGCAGTGGTATGGCGTTTTGCGACTTTTGATTTCGACCACTGTATGCTTTAAGTCTTTATTTAAGGCATTAATAGAGTTTCAATTATTCTTAAATTTTCAGGAAGTATTAACAATGTATTGGACCTGTATAATATCAAATAAAATAAGAACAGTATCATTTCATTTTAAACTGATAATTTTTCAAAAATAATATTAGATACTTTTGACGCTTAGTATAGAATGCTATATGTTTTGTTTACATTTAGTGACAATTGACTTCTGATCTCCTAAAATATGTTTCATTGAGAATTGGAGATAGAGGTATTATATACAATTTCTTTTTTAAATAATAAACTGCGATCGCCTTCTCCAAATCTTTCTTGTAATTATCAGGTCACTGTAGGTACTCAGGCCGATCGCGTCGCAGGAGCGTGGATGTTGGACCAGAGGAATGACAACACTTTCCAAATCGTATCTTATGCGTATCCGTACATAGACGCGGATATAGGCATCGGCTTCGTAAGTTAACTATATCTATAAATATAATTGACTTAGAAATTGTATACAACATATTACAAGATTTTCAACGGAAATGAGTCAATATCATAAGTTGTTCTAAAGTCCGGATACAGTTCGCTTGGAAAGAAACATCAAAATCACACTTGTGCTTAAGATAGTTATATTTAAGTGACAAATCATTTAGATATTTTTTTCCAACGAGTATATGCCCTTTGAAATGGACTAATTATCTATGTTGTTGATCCATATTTGTGCCATTCCTCTTGGCAACACTCTTAAGGTGGTTCTCTTTTCCATGTCTGTTTTTAAAGACCCTTACCGGACTATAAAAGCAGGGGATCTGGCTTTCATATGCAAATTTTACTCGTTTGAATTTGAAACTGCTCGTGCTCACCATTTTCATT
>LQRL01022368.1:9828-33111 GCA_001703475.1 Hydroides elegans
ATCTTATGTTCAAACTCAAATGTTGTTATTATATATTTACCATAAATATGGTGGAAAAGCAGATATAAAGGACTTCTTAAAATATAGCGAAACAATCATGCATACAGTACATATACATCATATCAACCAAAATAAAAAGATATATATTTTCGATATAATGACATGCATTCTGACTGAACGCTTAGTACATCCAAACTGAGAGGGCTTGTTAACATCATCAAGAACTGATAGATAGGCATATACACTATTTTGTTCTTCCATATTCAAAACGTCGGTTTTTCGCACAACATTTGTGAATTCCGTCAAAGTCATAGTTGGAAATCGTATCTTATACAACGCTTTTCCAAGAACATGTCGAGCTGACTCTCTAGTTTTGTTCTTCCCATAGGCCCATTCGCAACATCTCGTGAAAATATCTATTTCTTTCATATTCAGATATTCGTTCTCCAAAACATAGGTAAGGGTGCTCTCTGAAATACCCAGGAAAGAATCTGAGTTGAAGGCAGCCTGTGTATTTTGTTCGATAATCCCAATACACTTGCTTACGAGTTCATTTTCCTCGAAGAATAGACTGTGCTCCAATATGGTAAATACATTGGTTATCTCTAGGCCTTGATCCATGAATCTAACACATGTTTCCATCAACGAGGGGATGTCGTATTTCTTTGAAAGTTGCATGACTTGCACAACGTTGTCAATATTCAGTTGACACTCATCAGTATAGATGAATCTGAAACAAATATTTGAATGCTAATTACATTAATGATTAAATACAATATCAATCTAAAAGGGCACTTTAAATACGAATCGCATATGGAATATTAAACGTACGTTAGGGTTAAATGTTAATTTTTGAATTTATATACGAAATCGTGAAGTGCATACACGAAAGTATCCTGGGCAAATTCAAATCCCCATATATGATAAAATACATATATTCAAATGATGAACTCTTACTTGGTTCTGTTTTATTGCTTATGTTACGTACCTTAGCATTTCTTTGAAAGCTTTCGGTTCCACGTCAATTTTTATTTCGTCTATTTTCTCATTCTTTTCACCCACAAACGTTGACCAAAACACCGTTGAGGCAGAAATTAGCACGAACTTATGGGCTTTAAAAACTTGTGATTTGCCTGTGGAATAAACCTCGGAATATTTCTTTTGTGATTGATTCCCAAAAAACAATATGAAATATAAGTATGCTATTGAGACATATCACCTCAAACATCACCGCATGTCTAATGGACGAATATCATAATTATGCAAACAAATAACTACTAAGTGATATTTAGCCATTAAATAACTACATTGGCAAGAGAATCATCGTTACACAACGTTTGCAATGTACGTTTATAGAACATGAATGGAATACAACTTTACTTCATATTTGACATAAACTTAATTTAATGATTTTGCAACATTGATTCATGTATTCAAATTATTTATATTATTGAAAAATATGTAATATGTTTATTTACAAATAAAATGATTATTGTATTATGGCTCAAAACGCTCAAACCTTACTTAAAATACAGATAAGAGCTAGATATTAGACCAAGTAGTCATGAAATTATAAAGTGTATAAAATACGTAACAAAATATTAATCACAGAGATGTATATTAACGAATATGTAGCCTGATGCTTAATGTATTAAAGTGTTATTTAAGAATTTAAAAAGTGAGTGAATACCATGTTATACACTTACAACTTGCAAACAATTTTAGGTATTAAAGTACGTAAAGTATGATAATGAGCTAAATATATTTCAAAAGGAAAACAAATTCACATAAATCGATTCTAGAAAAAAACTTCTATGTATATCAATTCGCTTAAATCATATTTATTTTACTAACCTATTTGAGACGACGATACCTTAAACGTTACGTCGGTAGCAAGTTCTTTTGAAAACATCATTTCCATCCGCTCCTTAACGTTTTTATTTCTCTGCCAATCAGCTAAACAAGGTGTAATTTGAGTCGAGCAAACAAAAAATCCAATTAATAAACATAACTGTTTCATCTGTTTCATTTTGGCTGTTTGTATGTGAAATGAGTTCTGAACAAACCTCAAATGTTGCTTGCATAAAATAGTCACAATAAAATAACTAGCTGCTGATTGAATATGTCCTTATAATGCATTATATTTATATTCAATGATGTACTGGACTATTATCACATGATGGATTTTGATACAGCTGTCATCTAGATCCTTAAGTAGATCAGTGTGAGTGTGTCAATATAATATGATGATATGGAAAGAGTTTAATGCACATATGCATCTAAAATATATATTAGTATTGTGTAACCATATTAATGCAAATCAGTTGTTCTTTAAGATATTTGATTTCTAGACTGATTGTTAGACATTTCAAGCATATAATAAAAGTTAATATTTACGACTATATATAGTATATTGGCCTATTGAAAATATAGGTTTTTGTACGAATACGTTTTTGGGTATAAATGAATATGCAAGGGTGCATTTAAACGCATTGTAAAGGACGGACATGCGTGATATATCGTGATACAATAAGCACTTATAAATAATTTAAGCAGATGCATATTAGTGTCGACAGTGAGAATGATGCTTTGACTTAAACAGAAACATGGTCTTATTACCCGAAAATATTACGAAATATGTGTTTCAAATAATAAAAAGGGGTTATATAATAATATTAAGAAACACCTATCCTTATTGGAATTTAATATCTATACGCTGACTATAGATCATATGTTAAACCCTGGCATGGTTAACTGCAAGTTCTAATATCATTTATTTGATTATTCCGCATAACGCTGTCAATATAATATAGCCATAAACGATTTCATTTCATTGCCCTCTGAATGAAAATTATTTGTTTGTTGGTTGAATGAGTATTAACTTAGCAAATGCCAAGGCAGATATTGATATGAGTGTATATTTTAACAAATAAAAATATTTTGCGTATGTCTGCTCTTTATCAGGTGTGACATGCAAAGCACTATTTCAACTAGCACACCAAGTAATCATGTATTTAAGCAATCAAGTTTCGAAATGTTTTAAATGATTATTTATAATTGAATATTATTTGCTGCAAGTTGTACCAACGTTCCTCATCAATAAATAATATGTGACTTTCTGAAATATCAACATTTATTTGATAAACATTTTATTACAAAGATGTTTACTAGTTTATCACAACACGTGATGGTAGGTAGATAAAAAAACGTAAACGATTACCAATTCTTTGATCTTGTCGATATATATAGCTTTTCTTACTCAATGACTCAACCTTACATAGGCTTTGTTATGTGGAATTGTAATATTACATTTTCTACTTAACGTCTATCAATTTCTGGAAAATCACATTGATTGTGTTTTCGATGATGTGCGTCACTACGCTACTGTCATGGATCACATCGCACTAATTGTGACTTGGATGTTAGGCACAGTGTTTCACTATTCCTAAACTTTTTATTTTCATGGATATTGGAGAATAAAATATATAAAATTCATTTAGTCAAATTTTAAGCATAATAAATGCAACAACAAACCTCCTAATATAGTATATAACGATAAGAATTTGTATGAAAAGTGTAAAATTCTCGAAAAGTAACAGTTTCCCAATAACGAGACTTTGAATGAGTCGCCTCTATAGCTTATTGTATTATTAATCATTAATGTTACATTTATTCAATGATTACGTTTAAGGTTAATCTATACTGATGAGTGCTCTCTTACTATCGACAACGTGCGAGTGCGACAACTTTCGATGAAATACGACATTCCTTCATTGGAAGATAAATGTGTTGAATATATGGATAAAAGATAGATAAAATGTTCACCATTAGATGAATCTAATTGATCTGGTTAGTATAGCTGGTAAAGATATAATTACATTTTGTTCTGCTACACAAAGGTTATCCTTGATTGAAACAACCTAATCAGTCATTTTTGTTATGAAGTTTGAGCTATAAAACTTATGGCATCGGGAGCCAGAATCTTGAAATACTTTATACAATACGCCTGACATGAAACATCGGGCTTCTTAACATAAATAGAGATATGATGGATGTAGAAGATTGAAACATATATTTATAGATGCAATGCACAAAATATAGATATTATGGACTTGAACAATTGAAACATATATTTATTTATTTATGAAACATTATTGTAATGATAAAATGATGTCTTGGTCACGTAAGATACTTATCGAGTATTTTACTCACTCTATTCTCCGCACAATCATCGTATATCATCGTATTTGTTTACGCATTTCATTCAAAAGCTTACGTTAGCGTAAAAGAAAAACGACATATATTACATCATTCAGTATGAAAATAATAATTATTCCATACGTTCATACATTTTGCGTAATCGCAGGTATCATTTGCTAAGAACTACTGGTACTTTAATATTAAGGGTTGAAAATAGAGTCTAAAATCAACATTGAAGTGATTCAAAAGCAACATATTTGCTTGTTAATACATAGGCACATCAACATTGAAGTGATTCAAAAGCAACATATTTGCTTGTTAATAAATAGGCACATTAGGCACATCGCACAAATATTATAAAACTAATCAACTGTCTACTGCTGTAATGTAAGGCCCAGATGAATTTCACCTCATGTTGTTGACAAACATCGTGTCAAATAAAGCCATATATATAATACACGTTAATTATAACAAAACATAACTATATGTGTGCGTCTTAAATTGTTTTTAATATGTTTATTGATACGATCAAAATAGGAAAATATATAGAGCCCATTTCCTTTTTGTTAGCATTTATTCTTTAAAGTGGTCATTTACACATGTGATGTCATTTACAGTGGCGCATTACTAACTTCTCGTGGGAAACGTAAAATGGACTAATGCTTAAGCTACACGCTAAACGCTTAACCATAGCTACCCACATATGTAAGGGATATATAAAGGGCTTCGTGCTTAATGTTTATCGCGACCTCTAGAATGCCTCAATGTCAAAATAGTTCTCACAAAGGGCATTTTATCATATCATAGTATTAATCAAGATCCATTTTTGAATTGTACCTTATCTAATGTCATAAATGCATATTTTAGAAATGAGCAGTTTTAAATAATATGCATGAAGAAACAATCGCATTGCAAATCACATGGTTTATATATTACGATCCCACCTTAAATTAGCAAGCTTATTTAAGGTCCATATTGGGCAAAACATAACTCGATATGTTATTAAAACCGAGGCACCCATCCAAATTAATAAAAGGCGGTCTGATCAAATAATTGCTCATTCAAGTAAAACCACAATACATCAACACATACCCTTCATCCCGTTTCTTCAAACGTTAAATACTAAACGCTAAACATTAAACGCTGAACGCTTTAGGCACAAACACTAAACGGTAAATGCTAATTTCTGACCTCGCACACTCTTTAACTCTTAAACGCTTAACGCTAAACGTAAATGATATTGAAAAGTTTGAACCGCGCCACTGTAGGGTTATCTCTGCAACTGACAATTGGCATAGTTCGGTTTGCCTGCCATTTTTTACATATTTTGGTTTTACACCTTGGGGTCCATTTGTGAGTCATTTAGATCCTAGTATAGCTATTCGTCTAGTTGACAAAACGTATTTGGATATATAAATTTCTTAAAACAAATAAATACATATGTATACTCTCAACACATTTAGTGCAATTCTTAGCTATATTAATGCATTAAGATGCTTACGTTGGATATATTGAGATAAATAAATGTATAGTGTCATATATGTAGATGTGGTTTCACATCAATTTTAATTCGCTTAAAATGCCGCATCAGATTCTCGTTTCGGGAAAGTCAACATTGACTTTAGTTTATTTGCTGCTTTTGATAACTCCATGGTTCATTCTCACACCCAAGAATTATATCAAATTGTTTACTGCATATCACAAAAAAAAACATTATCATTATTGCATCCCCATTAATAAATTTCTTAGATAAACCCATGATCCATATGTTGTACCTTTCACACTTTTAGAATGCACCCATAACGTGAAATGCATTTTGCAGGCATTATAATTCTCAAATATATACTTGACTCTAAACTACACTCTTATCATTTCACGCCAGCTCAATTTCGTCAAGAATACCACGCCAGAGTGAGTATTCAGGAAAGTCAATGCAGACCTCATTGCCGCTGATTGATTTAACGACACCGATACTTTGATGGGTAACTGGACCCCAGCCGACGCTCGGATTAGTGACGCTCTCTTTTACTCTCACCCTGCTTCCAACCTCTGTAAGATAAAATATATATGGTTAATCTTTATAATCATATAATTTATAATCTGAGTTGGATAAAAGTAAGATTATCATCATGATAAAGCCCATGTTATGTGTTATTCTTATTACCAAGGATTTATGACTGTATACCGTTTACTATTTGAAGTTACATCACTATCAAACTTGAAATCAATTAAATAAGAATTGATATCACATAGACTATGTTTCTACAATCACTTCAGAAAAAGGTAAAGTTCCAACAATGTGCTCAAATATATAATGGATTCAAATATTTTATATAAAATATGCCTTCCCTGTGTAAAAAGGTGCCTTATTGAATTCACTAATGATTAGCGTTACGATAATTCATTCGATATATTTATTTGATTTATTTATATGCTTAAAGAACACCTTTAATCCTTTTGCGCTTTGAACATCCGAATAATGTTTTGTTATTCTCTTCAGGTACCGCAAGATATGCATATATACTGCTTTGCTCTTCATGGGTTAATATATTAGTCGGTCGCACTGTGTTTGTGAATTCGGCTAATGTCATAGTTGGAAAGCGAACTTTATAGATAGCTTTACCCAGGGAATCACGAATTGATTTATCCTTTTTATTCTTCTCCGCCCACTGAACAGATCGCTTAAAGATATCCAGTTCTGTTATGTTCAAACTATCGCTTTCTAAGACATAAGAAAGAGTTTCCCGTGAAATATCCTCAAAAGCTTTAGCACTGAAAGCATCTTGTGTATGTTTTTCAATGA
The DNA here is from genome assembly GCA_001703475.1 of Hydroides elegans. Taxonomy (NCBI): domain Eukaryota; kingdom Metazoa; phylum Annelida; class Polychaeta; order Sabellida; family Serpulidae; genus Hydroides; species Hydroides elegans. Next base: position 16,832 of record LQRL01022368.1, read on the forward strand.
GGTCCATACACTTCTTTGAAAGATCCTTTTCCTCAAAGAAGAGACTATGTTCAAGGATAGTGAAAGCGTTACTGGCGTCAAGACCGTTATCAATAAATTCAACGCACGCTTTCGTCAATAAGGGGATGTCATACTTCTTTGAAACATGGATGATATGCATTACAATGTCGCCAGACATGTTAAACTGCTCAGTATAAATGAACCTAGAGTATTCAAATATATAAAAAGATGACTCGTTAAGGAAAGGACTTTGTAAAACAGAAATAAACACAACTCAAAAAATATAACGAATGTCTCATACATTCACATTAAAGTATTCTCGTTACGGGGCAAATGATATACTTATTTTGTATCAAATTTCGTTACTCTGATTTTTTTTGAAAACAAATTCAAATTATGTAATATTTATCAAAATGCTTCACCCCTCTTAAATATAATTAACCTGATCATTTCTTTGAATGCTTGTGGTTCTACATCAGAAACAACTATTTCTCCAGTCTCCTGAAGCTCACCACAAAACATCGACCAAAATACAGGAGAAGCAGAAATGAGCATATACTTGTGAGCTTTTATAATTGCGGGTTCTCCTGCGGGTTCAAAATATATATCTGTTATTTTTGGCACTATATGCTGACACATTGACAAACGTATACAAATTATATAATATCAACTCGTACGCTCGTCAGTATTTAGTATAGAAATATGTTAATAAAAATATCATATAATACGTCAGTCAATTATCTATTTATTTTTAATTTGATGAGTTAGTGTTGCGTCAGACGTTTTCAACAACAAACGTCGGGAAAAATAACAATATTTCACTATTACGTAATACAAATGCATTTTGTTTATTGCAATATTGCGTCACACTGCCGATACGTAACGATGGGATAAATCAATATCCATGTTTGAAAAACGTATTTACAACTTATTTAAATTATGGATTATAAAATAACATACTTTATTTTTTTGAACGGATGAATAACAATTATTCTCCAAATTGTTCCACATATATGAGGTTCACTCGATTAAATATGCAATAGAAAAAAGGCTTCATGTTTGAACAACTGGAATATATTTACCTGTACTTTCGGTTTCTAAAGTTTGCCCAACGGTTGATTTTATTCAAATATGCAGGGCAGTATTGTATATGCAAAATCCATTAATATTTTGGAAAAATATATAATTAGTATAAACTGACCTGTCAAAGAAGACGAAACCCGGAACGTAACATCAGTAGCTAATTCCTGCGACAACATAATCCCCATTCGCTCCCTCTGTGTTTTTTAAATCTCTGCCAACCTGCCATGTTTTGTTCTTGATTTTATCCAAATATAGGAATTACTGATGCTGTTGAAAAAATAAGCGTTACTACCCTTAATATTTGTGTAATGTTCAACACAGTGATTATATTTTATGCTAGTACGTTACAACAAAGACACTGCACTGTCTATACTGTACTATGTTTATCCTATGACATGTGTTATTATGCATGCTTAATGTCCCTGCCTTTCGGTACACCTCTAAGCCGATCAATACACTGATATCCTTGCAAACACACTGCTGTGTATCACGAATGCATACATGCACTATATTTACTGCATCGCTTCTTTATCCACAACAGTATACATATACACCAAGCGTCATATTATGCGCCTTTTTATATGTAGATAGTATATATTTCAATATTTGTTTTGTATATTCACAGATAAAGTATAGGATTTATTTCTGTAGATGCGAGTGTCAAATAAATACTTGATGATGGACAAAAGACAAATATACGTATCCCCCGAGCTTAGACACAAAATAATCTTATTGGTATATTTACATATGACATATTTATGTTTATTTCTTAATATGTAGATGCGAGTGTCAAATAAATACTTGATGATGGACAAAGGACAAATATACGTATCCCCCGAGCTTAGACACAAAATAATCTTATTGGTATATTTACATATGACATGTTTATGTTTATTTCTTAATCTGTAGATGCGAGTGTCAAATAAATACTTTATAATGAACAAAGGGCAAATATATGTATCCCCCGAGCTTAGACACAACATAATCTTATTGGTATGTTTACATATGACATATTTATGATTATTTGTTAATCTGTAGATGCGAATGTCAAATAAATACTTTATAATGAACAAAGGGCAAATATACGTATCCCCCGAGCTTAGACATAAATAATCTTATTGGTATATTTACATATGACATATTTATGTTTATTTCTTAATCTGTAGATGCGAGTGTCAAATAAATACTTTATAATGGACAAAGGGCAATTACACGTATCCCAGAGCTTAGACACAAAATAATCTTATTGGTATAGTTACATATGACATATTTACGTTTATTTCTTAATCTGTAGATGCGAGTGTCAAATAAATACGTTATAATGGACGAAGTGCAAATGTACGTATCCCCCGAGCTTAGATACAAAATAAGCTTATTGGTATATTTAAATATGACATATTTCAGTTTATTTATTATACATTTATTAAAAACATATAAAAACACAAGTTGTTTAAAATAGTGTCCATAAAATGGTCGCGTCTATTTTGTCTTAGTCTATAAAACATTATTCCGGTTAAGTCAGTGATTTCTGTCTCTTAAGTTACTGACACAAAAGAAGCATATTATGAATAAATGGACTAAATGTTTTGGGGCAAGGCTACGTTATAAATGTTTTTTAAGGATTTAGAGCAACATGTTGTTCAAATAACCGTTCAAAATGATAAAATTATTTATATTTATGCATATTTGAATTAAAAAGCCAATCTTAAGGAATTGAATATGAATTAAACTAAATCATAACAAAATGTGCAATCAAAACATTGTGTCACTTGACAAAATCAAGTTATTTCAGTCAGGTGATTTTAAAACAACTTGAATGCTGTTTAATAAATAGGCACATTTGAAATTGCACATATATTTGAAAACTAATCAACTGTCTATTGTTGCAATGACATTTCCAGATGAATTTCACATCATGTTGTTGATAATCATCGAGTTAAATAAAGTCACGTGAAATACAAAAAAAACATCATGTGTGTGTTTAAATGTGTATTCATCATATTTATTGATAAGTAGAAACTATATGGATCCATTTTAAATTCGTTTGCGTTTGGGCCAGATCGATGTTAGTTAGTTTCATTTCTACAACAAATAGTCGGTTTTTTACCTGCCCTGTATTTAATTTGTTTTCGAATTTTCGGTTCATTGACCAATAATGCGAGTCATTTAAATTCTAGTATGGCTATTGAGCAAATGGACAAAATATATTCATACATAAATTAAATTATATATGTTTACTTTAAATAAATGAAGTGCAATTGTAAACTTTAGCAACACATTAATGTATACTTTCTTTGGATATAATTTTGATAAAATATATAAGTATAGTTTTCAATATATATTATTACACCAACTCTAATTCGCTCAAAATGCCAATCCAGTTTCTCGATTCAGGAAAGTCTACAATTACTTCATTTTTATCGATGCTTTTGATAACTCTAGTGGAATGATGGTTCATTCTAACGCCCAAGCCGTGTTTTTAGACGCTTGGCCTGATTCGCAAATTTTCGCCGACTGTTGGAGCACCTATAAATGAAAGAAGATAATCGACTGTTTATAGCAATAAACTGTGGACACTTATTTAATGTGTTTTATCCTTGATCAATAATTCAATTCAATAATATCAGTACATCCACAGAAGTACACAGGATGTGATTTATACGTTTTTTCTCTGTTTCGGTGATTATTTGCTTATATTAATTCAACATTCACATATTCAAAGCTTTTGGTTTTATTAAAAGGATCGATTACAATAAAATGTGATCAGCTTCATTTCACTAACCTTTCCTTTTGCGAGTTGAAACATCGGTGGTTTATTCCTCGCCTCAGGTACGGCAAGATATGCATATATACTAGCCTGTTCTTTACCTGTCAAAACCTCTGTTGGTCGCACGATATTCGTAAAATCCACAGCCGACAAAACAGGGAACCGTATGTTATAAAGCGCTTTTCCCATGATCTCCCTGAGAGATGTATTGTCTTTTCTTTGATTACTTTTCAATTCACCCCATTTAAAACATAGTTTGAATAGTTCTTTTTCATCTAGGTCTAAATAATCACTTCTAAGAACGAACTCTAATGTAACTTGTGATATATCTATGAAACCATTGGAATGGAATGCCTCGAAAGTATAATCCTAGATAAGTTTGGGACATTTATTTGATAAAGTACATTCTTCAAAGAATAAGCTATGTTCTAAAACAGTGAATACCTGAGAGGATTCAAGACATTTATCAATGTACTCAATGCAATTCTTTGTGAGCTGAGGTAAGTCATATTTCTTGCTGGCATAAAGAATATGCATACTGTTATCATGGGTAAGGCTGCATTGTTCAGTGTAGATAAACCTGAGAGAGTGCATTAGTGCATTGTTCATCAGCTATTTAATAATTCACCATTACATCTTAATATGATATTTATCAGGATTTTACATGACGTTTATAATTGTTTGCATATTGATTAATGTATTAAAATATCTTCTAGTTATTATTTAGAATATGGATATGCAGGTAGTGGCTTAAATAGGATTTTCCTTTTACACAAACTCTAATTCGCTCAAAACGCCACTCCGCAATTTCGCGATTCAGGAAAGTCAACAATGACCTCATTCCCATTGATGCTTTTGATAACTCTAGTGGAATGATGGTTCATTCTAACGCCCCAGCCGTATTTTTAGACGCTTGGCCTGATTCGCACCTTTTCGCCGACTGTTGGAGCACCTATAAATGAAAGAAGATAATTGACTGTTTATAGCAATAAACTGTGGACACTTATTTAATGTGTTTTATCCTTGATCAATAATTCAATTCAATAATATCAGTACATCCACAGAAGTACACAGAATGTCATTTATACGTTTTTTTTCTCTGTTTCGTTGATTATTTGCTTATATTAATTCAACATTCACATATTCAAAGCTTTTGGTTTTATTAAAATGATCGATTACAATAAAATGAGATCAGCTTCATTTCACTAACCTTTCCTTTTGCGAGTTGAAACATTGGTGGTTTATTCCTCGCCTCGGGTACGGCGAGATATGCATATATACTAGCCTGTTCTTCACCTGTCAAAACCTCTGTTGGTCGCACGATATTCGTAAAATCCACAGCCGACAAAACAGGGAACCGTATGTTATAAAGCGCTTTTACCATGATCTCCCTGAGAGAGTGCATTAGTTCATTGTTCATCAGCTATTTAATAATTCACCATTTCATTTTAATATCATATTTATCAGGATTTTTACTGTTATTGTGAGATATTTTTAAGGACTCAATTTCCTTTTTATCGCATTAACCCAACATTAATATTCTAAAAACCTTTCTTTTTGAGGCTATTGTTTCAACTCATAACATTTCTATAATGTAAATAGTCAATAAGCTTTCATATTTATTCCTTAGCATTTGCCTGAATGACTCAGGTTCCACATCCTGTACATTAACCTCGTCTTGTTCTTGAAGATCACAACGGAACATCGCCCAAAACACTGGCGACGCAGATATCAATTTGTACTTGTGTGCTTTTATTATTTCCTCTGGTCCTGTTATTAAAAAAGGACAAAAGGACATTTTAAAGTAATTTAGTAATACGGAACTACTTACTTTTATTTAAAAGATCTTATGAATTTACCATGATGTATCGCGTTAAAATAGTGGTCAGCCAAAAAAAAAACGTGATTTAAGGTTTCCAACAACAAAGGAATTTATACGCCATGTTTGTATTTTAACATGATTTAGGGGTTTACTGTGCTGCTAATTTATTTGCTGGAACCTTGTGCAACTATACAGCATGAAAACTCGTACCACTAATAAACGCTGTAAATGTTTATGGAACGTATATTGCAGTTGAAAAAAGTCCATATCCGTAGCTAATTCTTGTTTCAACATAATTGCATTCCGCTCCTGAAGGTTTTAATGTCTTTGCCAATTTTATAACGAATGTGTACCCGAAATGGCATCATTCATGATTTACCAATTGCCTTATTATCCAGTTTATACCTTATGAACATATATATGACGTAAATGAAATAACGCGAATTACTTCAGTTAATGCTGATGGATAAACGTTCAGGATAATACATAATACATGTTTCGATAATTGTCTTTTATTAGTTTATATCTGATTCTATGTTCTCATCAATGAGTGAACATTCACGTTTATGTTTACACCGTCCATTGCTTACAATTTTGAAGTGGTCATAGATTGAAAGACTGTTTACGTTAAGGTTGTTATGCAAAATATTTATTCCTAGAGTAGAGTGACATACGGGGTGACATAATGTTTAAAACGGACGTCACCCAGGCCCTTTTGGTGCTGATTTTAAGCAAGTCTCCACCCCATGTTTTTAAACACGCATAAAAAAACTACATACCTCAAACCATCAAGTAATATGCGTTCAAACCGGTAATAAAGTATATAATCCAAAACAAATGAATACCAACTTTATTCCTTATCTTTTCAAACATTATACATGCAATTTTGATCACATTTAATCAATTATTTAACACATTTACTCAAACGTGTGTTTATTTACAAGTTCCATTGTTCTTATGCATTTGCGTGCTTACGTCACAATATTTCTACGCAACAAATTGCGTCACAAGTGGGCTCGTATTTATGACGCTTACGTTTTTTAATAAATCATTTTTATAACGTGCGCTGATTGTGTTTTCATGCATTTCGAAATGATTGAAATTTCAAATACAAAAACGAAAATAAAAACGAGAAAAAAATATTTGAATATATTAAATTTATAAGTAATAATCGTGTTATTAATACTGACGGGTCCAAACCAAATCACTGGAATAATTTTGATTTTGGCCCTTTCGGGGATTTTAAATTGATTTATTATTTTAATAAATTTGACATTCAAAATAAATTATCTAGGAATAAAAACAATACTACAATTCGTGACGAGTGAAATCTGTCAATTCTCCTCGGGAAAGCAAAAAATATAGTTTCACTCGAGCTTCGCTCTCGTGAAACTATTTTTTTGCTTCCCCTCGGAGAATTGACAGATTTCACTCGCCACTCATGAGATATTGTCATTATATGTCATATCCATAAAGATTTTGAATCCATTTTAAATTAGGATGTTATCACAACGAGTGCCTTGGCTATAATCTTTTTTGAAAAGGGTACTTACCTAATTTTCTTTATAAAACTTTTGAAATGTTCTGTAGGTTAACGTTGACACATGATCTTTTCCTAAGCTGCTTAACATAATTTTCCGAGAGTCTTTGTACCAAAACTGTCATTTTGAACATGGCATCTCAATTCAAAATTGCTTAAATTCTCGATTTTACAATCATTATTTCGATATTTGATTGCTTTAATCTGCCATTTGTGTATGTATTTCGTCATTTATATCTGATCATTTTTAACATTCAACTGTGTAAATGCAATAAAAAGCAGCATTATAGTTAAAATACCATCTTGTTTGATGGCTAGAACACCGCTTAAAAACAAATAAGATTGATTGATTCAAAAGCGATTCTGGGGATTTGAAATGTTTTAAGTAAAAGCATATGTTTTGGTCTTAGGGTGAAGTAATCAAATAATCTTACAAAGTAGATTTAAGTTAATTGCGACAATAGTATGTGTAATTTAATTTAAACCTATATATTATCATGCTTATGTCCCTTTTAACCAATTTCCTTCTTAACAATGTACTTTTACTTTATATATTTGACTCACAATAAACAAGTACATTTAAAAGGTATCATGAATCAATGTAAACAAAAATATACGATTTTAAAAATAATATATTTTACTCTAACTTTAATTATTACATTAACTGAAGTGTATCAATAATAAACCAAAAAAAACTTACACATTATAATATTATCAACAAAAGTAAGTAATTAGTTAATTTTAAAACTAGCAAAAAAACAAGCAAATCACATCAGATGGGTTTGCATAAATAATTGGTAAAAAGGTGTGCTCTCAGCTTTTCAAATTATTTAACATTTTATTATAATACAGAGCACCTTATAATACAGAACATTTATCAAATATAACTGCAATATTATCAACCGTGTGGGAAATAAAGCATTTGGTTACTTTAGGCGTGATCTTTTTCTCAAAATTTGAGCAAGTGTTTTTTTATAACAGAAACCGTTACAATTTTATAAAAAAAAACTTAAATTCATGCGCCTATCAAATAATGCAACTTTCAGATGTGCATAAATTATAATTCACTCTATATCAATATTTACACTGCAAACTTTAAAATAGTTAAATACAAAGACTATGGTTATAAAGTTATATAGATCATGTTTAGGTAAAGCCTATAAGGTGCCTTATATCTACCAGTTAACACGCCATTGTCAATTACCTCTACATTCAGGACATATACTATTACACATCAGTCATATGATGTCCATTATATGTATCAAAAGACCCAACCATTTCTTTAGAAAAACACTTAATTGATATATTTTAGAGCCGCGTAATACCCATGATATCGGCTGTATATCTTTTTGGTGCGCTTATATACAAACATAGAAAAATTTGTATCTTGATTCATATATTTAACATCTCTTATAAATTTTACTCAAGTACACATTAAATACACACATATAATACGCATATAATAGTCCCGTTATTCATGATGAATACACATTATCAAACTATATTGTTTTATCTATGATGCAATTTTTATAAATTGCTTATAAACTATACTCATATATATATTGTTTCATACATTAAGATTAATAGATTATTGATATGCAAGCTCCATTTTTTTGTAACGAATTCTTTCAGACCGTCCCGTTTGGCACGACATAGACGCTCGAGTTTGTTGCATGAATTTCCTCATGTTAGTCGCACGTAGGGTATCGAAACGTTTCCTTGTTTACAATTTAAAAAAATAAGACTCGATTTATTATAAACATCGATAAAACACTATTGCTATGGAAGCTTATGAATAAAACGGGCAAAGTATTACGTCTAATACACTAGATATCTTGCCTCACATTTGTAAACAGCACATATAACATAACAACCCAAAACTCATGATTAATATAAGCTCTTATATGAAGTGTAGATAAATTCTTATATATAAAAACATTTACATTATAGAAAACGCATTGGGGAGAGCGGGGTACGTTGTGCCATGTTTAACATTTTCTCCTCATACTCAGACTGTGGCGTTAGTTGCCAAGCTTAATTATATTGATATTATAAGGTAACCATAACTCTACTATATGTACAAGAATAAATTGCATTCCACTATCAGTGTAACATTAATCGCGTTTCAAAAATTTGGAAAAGCATGGCACAACGTACCCCATTAATGGGGCACGTTGTGCCACTAGGTGTGACACGTTGTGCCATAACATAACAGATGATGTGTCACTTGATTATTTGTCAAAATTGCCATGAATCATATACGAATATAATATTTACTGACGTTTTAGATAAAGTGTGTACATATATTCACTTTATTTCCTGTCACTTCCACTCCTTTTTACTAATCAACAAACTCCCATACCAACAACTCTCATGCCCATACCTGTGTGCATTTTTGGAGTTTTTTGTATTAATCATGTTTTATGGAAATCCAAATGCTGGATTCCATTCGTACATCAAATAAATTTATTTAAAATTCAATTTTAACAGAATTTTCATTTTTGATTTAAAAATATTTAAAAATAACAGTGACACAACGTGCCCCATTCATGAATGGCACATCGTGCCCCGCTGTCACCCTGAGCAACTAATCCGACAACTCCTCTGGTTGTATAAGAGTGAGGTAATTAAACTTTCTATGATGGCAAATTAGTCCGACGTGATAGCATTTAACCACCAAAAAGGATCTTCTCAATATTTTTTTGGAAAACAGAAATTATAAAAAATCAAAACCCCAGACCTGCTTTTGGGATGCAAAAATTGACAAATGCATGCTGACAAAATCTTTGATCCCGATTGGAGCTTATTTTTTTATTTAGGATGCACTAAATGAAAATGCCCTTATATTGATAATAAACACAAACAAATCATAAGTGGATTGCGAGATAAGTGGGGTGGCACAACGTGCATCACGGCACAATATGCCCCGCTCTCCCCCATATAGCACAATTGAATTCATACTGCCTTATTGGGGGATATATCTGCAAATCGCTTCATCACTTTACATTTAAGCAAATTAAGGTATAGTTAATCAAATAATAAATGTATCATACAACATATGCCTTCATTAAAAAAACACTATTCCAATCGTAATAAAATATTGAACAAGCACAGATTTAGTGTTTACTTACATAAGTGTAAGTCATATTGAGCGAGTATCTCATTCAGCCGAAACAAGTGCCTTTACAAGGCATTCATCTTCATAGTAGAGACCAGGCAGAATAAAGTATTTTATTTTCGTTGGATTGCTTGCTGCATCGTTCGCTGCCTCATCTGTGACCGTCCTATGTATTTCCGAATTATATGCCATTCCTGGCATCCCGCAGCGTAATTCGTAATCGTTGCCATGTTCAAGCATCTTTTCAAAGATCAATAGAAGATCCGTAGTGTTGAAAAGTGCCGTAAACTTCAGATCCAAAAATGAACTCATGGTCTAAAAATAAGTTTAAGATAATATGAACGTAAATGCTATATAACTAACATAGAAAATATAATAAAAATAAAATGTAATAAGATGGCTAACAGTTTTAAAATACATGACACAAAGTTGCGTACATTTGAGTCCAATGGATGGCATAAAAGATGATGCATTTCTCGAGCGATCCCTTGCATTGTTGCTTTATCTTCCCCCTCAATCTTTTCTCTAACTCTCATCCTTTCGACACATTCGACTTCAACAGGATTTTCGGCATATATATATTTATTATGTATGGTACAAGCTGAAAATATTAAATGCACATACAATGTTGAATGTGAGTATCAGAAAAGACAAAATGATCACGTTAGTGCTTTGTAATTATTTAAAGGCCAATTAAACTCAACATAGAATGCAAAAAAATATCAATCCCAAACAGGATCTTATCAAATAAAAATATGAAATATTCAACAGGAAAGGTTTTCCATTTAAATGGTTCTTTAAGTGATATTTTTACCATTTTTATTCAAATGTGGTTATGTTCTCGTTAAATGTTTTCCCAAAATTGCTATGCGTACTGGGGTATATTCAAAGCCTTAATTCATGTATAAAGTCAATCATACCACCACTATCTCCATATCCTCAATAGATCCAGTATGTTCAAACTAGTGAATTTGCTTACATATGATCATTAAAATTTGATTCGAGACTGTAACCACCCCTGGCAATCTAATTTAACCCTATTACATAAATCACAATCTCCTACGCTTGGTAACTATTTTATAACATATTGATCACCAACCTACGGTATAAATTTGTTTGTATTTTAATACAGATCCGTTTTCTATGACTTCCTAGTTCGCTTTCATTTTCTGAAATATACACCATTCGATGATCAATATATAAAGCAAACCACACGTTATGCTGTGTTTCACATAAAAGATTATAAAGAAAAACCACAAAAGTGTTATATTTAAATATACAAGAATCTTTTGTGTTTGCTTTTATTTACCAATTTACTCATTGCTGCCTCACCTCTGTATAAACTCGAGGATAATATGTCAACTACTTTGTCTATGCATGCTTTTGGAATATTTATTCATCGAAATTATGGAAATAATAAAGATGAATCAGCATATTTTCTTGATTACGATCTACAACAGCGGACGTTTTGATCCTATAACACTTCTAAAATGTTATATGACCCTCTTTAAATTGGGAATAAAATGTATTCTAAATCCTGCCTGCCTAATTGAACTTTGATTAAAATATCCTAGCTGATAGCATCACTGGGACAAATTGGAGAAGAATAGTAAACAGCTGCATTACAAATAAAGATGGACGAGTGTTATTTGATCAGCAAGAAATCCAAGGTAGATGGAAAGAATATATGGAAGAGCGTATCAAAGACAATAGATGAGAAAATCCGCAAATGGATGATGCAGATGGTCCTATTATCCTTAAGGAGGAAGTCAGAAAAGCCTTAATTTCCCCTGGAAAGGCTCCTGGAGACGATGCAATTTCGACCAAAATGCTTCAAGCATTAGACGAGATTGGATTAGAAAATATAATCGATCTGTGAAAAGAGATCTACGACACGGGTTATATGCCAGATGACATGAACAATTCAACATTTATCCCTTTACCTAAGGAGCCAAAAGCCGTCAACTGCACCGACTTCAGAACCATTAGACTTGTTAGTCATGTGACCAAAAACAAGCTGCTTAAGATAATCCTGTATCGAAATAGCGCAGCGATAGACCGAGAAATAGGCAAAAATCAGAGTAGATTTAGGGAAAAAAAGGCGACCGCGAAGGCATATTCTATCGATGAAAAATAAGTGAAAGGTCTTTGGAAAAGCAGAAAGATCTATACATATGTTTCATAGACTATGAGAAGGCGTTCGACAGAGTCAACCACAATAAACGAATAGAAAAAAAACTCAAGCTAGCTGGGCTTGACGGTTAAGATGTACGAATAATAGCCAGGCTATATTGGGAGCAGGCAGCAGATGTACGTACTGAGCAGGAACACTCTTAAGGAATCGAAATAAGAAGAGGGACAAGACAGGGATATGTATATCTCCGTATCTCTTCAATCTCTTTACTGAGCTCGTTTTCAGAGTGAGTGAAGATGAGGGAGTTTCGGTCGGTGGTACAAGAATTAACAACTTGAGGTATGCGGATGACATAGAAATCACCGCAGAAAGTCAAAACGAATTACAAACACTAGCTAAAAAAGTAAATGAAGAATGTAAACACGTTGGTATGAAAATGAATATAAAAATGATAAAAACAATGGTGATAAGCAAGAAAAATGAAATATCAAATGCGGAGATAGAATTGGATGGGCAAGTGGTGAAGCAGATCAGCAAGTCTGTGTATCTAGGCAAATCAATAACAGGAAATGGCACATGCGAAGAAAGAAAAAATCCGCAGGAGAATCGAAATTGCAAGGAAATCCTTCACCAAAATGCGGACGGTACTGACGAACCCTAAACTCTCAATAACATCTAGGAACGAGCAGGTCATTGCTCGACACTGATCGAATTAGAAAGCTTTCGTTTTCGGGCATATCATCAGGCACGACTTTCTACAGCGCGACCTGATAGAGGGCATGGTGGAGGGCAAACGAGGATGAGGGAAACCAAGATTGCAGTGGAGTGACAACATCACCCAATGGACTGGTCTCACCTTCGTGGACGCCAAGCGAGCTGCTCAAGACTGGAGAAGATGGAGATCCATGGCAGGCAACGTCAATCAACACGCCACGTGGTAAGGTAAGATTGCATAGACTAAGCTTAAACATAAAGAAATATATTCGACTTCATAAATACTTGTATTACTAATACGCTATCCAACTTGTCAACAATAAACAACATGTATTCATTCGTATATTCATAGGGTAATTCTTGCCAATGTGAACACCTAACTTATTTATAGCTCTTGATCGATTTGTGATATTTCCTTAATAATACGTTAGATACATGCATAAAAATAGGATATGATAGCGTGTGGGATAATGTATGCACCAGTATTTACTTATGAACGGCTACGGATGCCTTTCTTCTTTTATGGTCATTTATGGTTTACCAGCTTACTTGTTTCCTAACAAACAAATACGTTTACAACTTATCGCATTGCCAGGAAATAGGGAGGCCACTTTCTCCAGTGATAGGAGTTAATCTTTAACCTTTAAATCAAAAAGCATAATTTAATTTGTTGGTTTAACAGTGGTCGTATTTTTCATACAAAGTAAAGCAAACATGGAATATATATGTTATAATAATATATTTGAATCGGCCTTTCCTTATACAAATATTTTTGTGCATGCTGATTTGAAATAAATGCTCATAAACGACTTTTGTGCATGTGTATAAGGTAAAAACAAGACCTATAAGTTCATTTACAGTTTCACATGAACTACTAAGTTTATATATTCAAAACTGACAGCTTGTTGTTCTGCAATAAACTTTATTTGTGTTTTAGAAAGTTTTTCAAGTCCTAATCGCAAAAGCAGTATAAAATTATTGTGGTTTTTCTGTATAATCGTTTATGTGAAATGAGCATAATGTGTGGTTTGCTGTATATAAGTTATTAAATGTGTTGATCACCGAATGATATATATTTCAAAATGAAAAAAGAACTTACAAGTTATAGAAAACGGATCTGAATTAAAAACAAATTTATACGGTAGGTTGGTGATCAATATGTTGTAGAATGGTTACCAAGCGTAGTAGATGATGATTATGTTGTAGGGTTAAATCTGAGTGCCAGGGGTGGTAAAAGTAAGATAAGAAAAACCAGTATTTCTTTCGAAACTTGTTGCATAATCATCTATTGTTTAGAAGCGCCTTAATCTAACTCCAACCAGCGGCTGTATAAACCCCTAAGGTTACTTTGAATAGATTAATTTATATAAAATTTATTAAAATTTATAAACCTTCTGTAAACTTACTTTGGGTAAATATACTTCCAACCATGCTTTATCTATAATTTGATAAACTATATATAATCATTCATTTGTTCTAGCCCACTTTTAAGATTTTGTGCCGGTTGGTATATGCAAGGCATAAATTCTTACTACCGTGTTCGTAACATATTACACGATCAAATAGAATCATATGTAACAATCATATCTAACATTATCATACATTATGCAAAAATGTAAAATTGTACCGTGGGCGGCAGAGGGTCGAACGCTAATGAATAGAGAACTTTCATTTCCTCGGTTGCAGGCTCTTCTTTGTTTTCCTTCATTAGTAAGAGCTTTGATTCAAGAAACTGAATAATACGTTCAACTGTCATTTTGTTGTTTTTCATTGACGACGTCTCTTTAAAAAAACAAATATATAGAAATAAATAAAATTTATATAAATTCATTTACACACCTTATGATTAGATAAATGTTTATATAAGTTTCACCGTCAATGCGTTAAACTACAGTTTTATTTAGATTATAGATTATCTCATGCACAACCTTTAAATACTTAATTTCCGCTTTGATAATTCGAATTGATAAGTTGATACACACTTAGTCGTCACAAACTTCATTATTCTCTACATATCAAATAACAACCATAAACAACCTTAAGTCACACACATGGTTAGTTTTATTACTAAGTATTATGATTTTATAATCTTATCATTATAAGAACAACACATTCTTTCTACCTTTTAGGTCGTCCAAGAAAGATTTAGGGACGCACAGATTAAATATTTTGTAAATTTGTTCTTGGCTGATTATATCATTATTGCTATGCTCATCCAGTTTAAGCCATGCTTTAATAAGATTTCTAAAATGAAAATATTCAAAGGTATGTGTAAATTAATAAAGATGAATCCTTAAATATAGTTGTCAATATCCGTTCGCAGAACGCTCTGTACTGTAGCACGGCCAAAACTATACGATTAAATTGTATTTTAAAAAGGAACAAAATAGAACAAAATTGAATTATTTTATAATAAATGTATGTAAATCAAAAAGTTGCGAAATATATAATTTCTTTAATGCTATTCATTTACTGCAAATGGGTACAAGCTCTAAATTTCAACCGGAAGTGCCCCTGGAATTCCAACTTTATTTGATATAAACCCGTTGTTCTTTCCCTCACGTGTTCTATCACATATGTTTTGATTATTTTAAGGTAAGAGTAAAGAAACATAACAAAGTCTGCGCGCTTAATAGAAAAAACTAATGAAAAACAAATGAGTCATATCAAACATATTGATTTGAAACAGGGTCTAGACTATAATTATATATACGGTTTGGAAATGTTCATTTTATTCTTACATTTAGCCATATTCATTCGGGCGGATCGGGGCATTCCTGTTTCTTTTATAAATATCATGGATTATAATTCTTTAAAAGAAAATAATGACATCGAAGGCCGTGCCACACGGAAAGCTTCTTTGAGTTTTTTAACCTACCAAAGTAAGTTAAAAAGTTAAAACACGATTGAAAATCTTTCCGTGTGGCCAGACCTTTATGGCACGATATCTCAGAAAAAGCGTCCCATTTCACTTACAAAGACCCGAACACCCTAATTTAATATGATTTGGCAGGGGCATTCTTCTCGTTAGCATAGCCTTAAGATATATATGGGAAAATTGATGCAAAAAAGGTTATATATATATATATATATATATATCTG
>LQRL01022390.1:0-11422 GCA_001703475.1 Hydroides elegans
GTGTATAATATTAATAGAAATAGAACACTATCCCGATTATTACCACCGGTCAAATATGAATAAAATCAGTCCATGTGCCTTAAGATAATATTTTACACTTAATCCATCATGACTTCGATAAATGATATTGAAAGTTGATTTATATATAGACCTTGAATACACCCAATCATGATAATGTTCATGCCAGAAATACATGAAGAAAAAAAACTGATTTGGCCGGAAATTATTCGGTAAGGATCGTTCATACCACCTAATTTTCGAGCTTGATGCCACAAGGACTTTTTTTATCAACGCCGATACAAAATTTATTGCAATAACTTTGCGCCTTCGATTGTATATATATGCTTATCTACGTTGCTTGACCTTGTGTCAATTTAATGATTTTTTAAAGTGCAGGGTCCGAAAACCTGGGGACCAAACCAAAATCCGGTACCCGATTATATATTCATATTTAGGAAGTTCGACAAATTTGAGCCCGTCGGGCCCCAATCTCAAAACAGGGGGGTCATTTGGAAAATCGGGGCCCAATGCCCCCGAGCCCCTTTGAGTTTCGAGCCCTGGAAGTGTATTTTTACGTATATATCTAATTTGCTACAGTTGTATTTATCTATCCATGATTTTAAGTTGTTCGATCTGTTATCCTATCTATCAATCAAGAGGGATCCGTTAAAAATAAACTCATACCGTTCAAATTCCAAAGCACAAAACCCCAGCGAGAGGAAAAATGAGAGCGAGTGTTTCGTGCACTCGCCCTCGATTATTCGGGCTTGCTCAAACATAAGATATAGATGCACAAAAAATCTCTCTCTAGGTCTCGCTCTCGCTTAAATGGGCGCGCGCCTTTAATCTGATAAATAAATTAGCCGTAGCTATATATTGCACACCTGTCAAGTTTCCCTTTATTCTGGTGATTTCATATATGCAAGCTGGTGCGCATTATATGGATATCATTTGATATCTTTATTCGGGTGATTTTTATTCTGGAAAAGGAAAAGCCATTGTATTTCATAGTTTTGTTAGTGTCAATTCTTTATTCTGGTGATTTCTTTTTTCTGAAAAAGGAAAAATCCTTTAAATGTTTATTCTGGAAAATTTGCAAGGAAATTTTATGAAATAATTTTCATGTTTATTCTGTTCGGGTGTTTTGCAAGCAAGCGAAGAGGGGCACTCAACGATTTATTCGGGTGAATGTTTATTCTTGTAGCAGTTCTTCCTTGCTTACAACTTTTTCAGAACAGAACAAAGTATTTTCGAAACGATTATTTTACTCTAGGATTATGTTTGTAAATATATCAACCGATGCAGCTGTATCTAAATTAAGTCTCTGTTAACGAATATGTGAAAGAATAACCTCATACACATTTGATTTCTTGAAATCTTTATTCTGGTAGGAGATTGCAAATTTGCTTGCAATAGATTTTCTGCTTTCCTTGCTTGGAACTTCAGAATAAACATTTTGATGAATATAAGAAAAAATAAATCGTTGAGTGCCCTCGAGCGAACCATGTGGAAAGAATAGATATTTGCCCGAATAAACCGTTGAGTGCCCTCGTAAGAATAATATTGATATGGGTCATGGTATTCTCAGGATAGATTCTATATGTTATGGCAAAGTTGGATTACGTAAAGTAACGCTGAAACATAATGTGCCATCACGTTTTTATATGGCACCATGACCATCAATTGATAACATCCGCCACAGAAATATTTTATATTGTCTTGCCATTTCGTCTATCAAAATATGACCTACCTCCTACTCATTGTATATGGAATCGATAGCTCACCCCATACAATGCACACATTCAAATTAACGATTGAAACCAACTATAATGTTACTATCTATTCATGTCATCTAACTTTTAAATGGTTCAAGTTTAAATACTTATTTGAAGACGGGGTCGTTATACTAATAAACCTTGATAGTATATCTTAAAAGTTGAATGTTTTTTTTATAAAGAATCATGTTTGTGTTTTGTTACAAATGTGGATTTCGAGCGTTCGGTTTTCTAGCTTTTATATATCTTCTTTTTAATTTGCGTGAACGCGGCTTAAAATGCACTCGTTCCTGAGATCCATACACATATGATGATTTACTTGTGACATTTCGACATTCCTTTTCCCCACCATGTCCAATGACTATACATGTATTCGCTGATGTTTTGACTTGATAGACCTGTAAACCAGTAAATGCACCACCCTAAAACGCGACAAGTTTTTGAACCACTTTTGTTTGTCATAGAAAAATCACGACAAATAGATTAATTTACACCAAAACATATATAATTACCATGTTTTATCAAGCTTGACCATAATTTATATTTTTGTGTAAATAAATTCAGTAATATGGCTATTTCTAAGACAAATAAAAAGTGGTTCAAAAACTGGTCGCATTTAGCATGGTGCGTGGTTTACAGTTCTACGCGTTTTCCTCATAACCTCCCAAATATCTAGTATACAAGATGAGTCAATCTGATTAGAGCACATATTTATTATAAATCAGTATATTTTCATTATCTTAACCTGTTTGTTAATGTAGTATACATTTTTTATTACATTGCTTTTTTTGGGTTAGATTCATGTTGCCAAATCAATCAGACATTAAAAAACGTTAAAAGACGTTATTATTTAGTCCTCAATGAGCTTGTTGGTATTTCCATCCCTTGTAACTGAACAGCCATCTATTCAACGCCCCGACGTTGGATTAACGATAAAACTCTATCAACATCGCCACGTTAAAGGACGTTCAGAAGTTTTTTTGTAAATTAACACAATGACGTGAAATGCGTTTTTCATGCGACGTTATAAGAACGTAGTTTGCCGTGTGAGGACTTTGAAATTGAGCCTGAAAGTCAACGTAGTGCAAGGTTACTTATTATTATTAATTGTATGACTTAAAAAAATACCGATCGACTTTTTACATTGTATTTCAAGTACTAGAATGAAATCCGATACTCAATATTGTTGGAATCCAATTTGAAAAAGGCAGACGGATATGCGTTTGTATTCGTTTATGATTAAAGAGCATGTTTGAGTTGAATAACCGTTGGGCGGAACTTCATAGGATTTATTTCATAAAGGATGAGACCGGAACCGATTTGCTATCATATCAATAAATCGTCAAGTTTAGATACTATGTCCTGAGAGCAACATTGTACTTGAACAATGGATAATCTTGGTGATTAAATGTTCCAAAATGAAAAAAAAATCTTTGGAATTCATACTGAAACTGTACTTAAACTAAACCTCATTTAGTTGATCAAAGTTTAATGGATATTCCACTATACATGTATACATGTACATGTATCAGGAGTACCCACCGAAAGGGTTTTAGAAGTGTGTCTAATAGGACTTATTTTATTATTAAACGCATTCATTTACAGCTTAAAGTGGTTAAATATTATTCCTTTAAGTGAAAACTTTATTCTTTTTTTGCCAGCCAGGAAAGCCCGAAATTCGCTGCCAGCAAAACCTATACCCTTCAATGCTTTATGCCAATCTGAAAGTTTACCAAAATTTGTATATTCCCATGTTTGAGCCTTAATTTGCTCCAAACTGAGTTAATTTCATGTAATAATTGCATTTATTGAACTAATTCCTTGATATAAAACAAAAGGAAATCTTAATATTTATTCTATTCTGTGAAAATGCCAACAAGGAAGATATCACAGTAGAATAGAAATTTCACCGAATAAATCGCTGGATACTCCTTATGTACATGTATGTGAACGGAAGTCATATTTAAGAATAACACATGTGATGCTGAGGTAACCGGCGAGCGGAATATTAAGAAAACGCAGTAAAATAAAAAAAATAATATTGATTTAACTATACCTATTTTTTTATCTGAAATTTCGGTGCGATTTTAAAATATTCCGCTGGCCGATGTCCACAGCATTATGGTATATACTTTATATCATAAAGGTGATGAAGTTTGTCCTCAAACAGGAATTCCGAACTGCCTTGATAGGAACGAATTGATATAATGTTTCAAAGAACAAAAATGTCACGAATGTATCATTTTCACAAAGTTTTATATCCAACATTTTTATTGATTTTTATACCATGATAAAAATATGTGGCGTGTTCTCTTAAACATAACATCCTTTCGACCTACTCTAAATTAAAAATGAAAATGAAACTTAGTTTATATCCGCATTCTGATGATATTTTTTACTGAATCATGATTTTTTTTTGAATTTGACATAATCGCAACTTTGCAACATAATGCACTCGGGAAGACGCATTACGAGTTTTGTATCATAGCAAAAATAATGACATTTATTTTCTCTAGGTGCTTACAACTTGTAGCGCCACATCGGTTGAATTTTATTTTTACGTCGCGAGAGTCGGCGTCGAGAAACCCTTCATGTATAGCAAATTGGCATGTGTGTGTATTGTGTATACGTTATTACATCTTGCAAAATGGTATGGTTCAAAGTGGTAAGGCTCGAAATGGTAGGGCCCAAATAGGTAGGACCTGAAACGGTAGTTCCCGAAATGAAAGGGACCGAAATGGGTGGCTTCAATGTAACAAATGTGTCGTGTTTATCTAGGAAAGTTATGGTTATCTCGTAGGTGGATCATCACAGCCCCCGCATAAGTAAAGACATAGAAAAAAGAAGAAAAAAAAAGAAAGAAAAACTACATTCGCAGTATCAGGTGTCTCCAGACTAACAGAGTGCAGTGGCTGAAAAACTCGGTTTTTGTCCGGTTTTATTAGTCTGTGTCAAGTCGGGTCAAGCGAAATCTGACCCCCCGGGTTAAATTGTTTGATAGCGTAATTACCTCTTTTGATACATCCATCCATCGATTTATGAGTTATTGTCAAATGTGGTTGTCGCGGGTGTTGAATTTGATTAGCAAAAATGATGGGTCCCGGGCATGAAAGAGGTAAGTGGATTATTAGTGTTATGATAATATCGATTCCAACCGCAATATAAATGGTCTATCGCATGGTCTATCGGATATCGAATAAGGTCTTTCTCGTGTAAATGATTATAAAAAAGTCTGATCTTGAAACACGACATGGATAACGAATTATGAATCGTATTTTAACCTTAGTCCAAAAAGAACCTAATGAGCGCATACATGCATGTTTAGGCTTGCAATCCTTCTGAACTTTCCTTGTAAAAGACGTAAAATGAAAAGTTGCGAATAAAAACGCAATTTAACAGTTTCACATTTTAATTACATTTATTAATTCCTTATCGTTTCAAATGATGAAGGTCTTTTCGTACTACAAAATTATTAAAACACCAAGAGACGTATAAATTATATTTTAAATTATAACTAATGAAGGCTCTTTCTTTGCCATAATCTACAGTGTCTGTTTGAGTAAAACTATGAATGTTCTCATTTTTATTCAGTTGCTAACTTGTGTTATTGATATACTTGCATTGTCGATGAAATTGACTAGTCTAGACTATATTCAAAAAAAATGAAAATGAAACTAAAATCCAAGTGCATATCAATATAATCTGTGGTTAACATCCCATTTAATCAATGACACATTTGTCTGAAATGTATACGTGATACATCTCAAATCTCTCTAAATTGAAATGTATCATATAGCATCGAATCGAATGGTTTCAATCACCTAGCAATCTAAGGGTGCATGTCTTTTGAGAGGGGGCACTAGACGATTATTTGTTCGAAATTGAGGATAATCAATTAAATTCATTGCGAAACATAATCAGATAAGAAAACATTAATTTGATATATGATGTTAAACATAAACGATATATTGATTTTGATGCTGCAAGAAAGGAGCCTCGGAAAAAACAACTGCAATAAAAAAGCCCCAAATCTCATACAAGGATACACATTTTCTCAAAATGAATTGCTATTTTATTATAAAGGGCCTGTTTCCCCCGAAACGTGGTCTTCACCAATTCCAGTTGGCTTGGATTGTTTTTTTTAAATTCTCTTTTAGCTTGGAGATTTGAGGAATACCGTTTAGATAATTTCATTATTTTATTTATAAATAATGAAAATTAGTATTTCACAATTGCTTTAAATCCCATGCAATTCGCCAATACATTGTCATTTGTAATATATGATTAGTTATTGAGTTACTTTTATGCGCAAAGCTGGCTAGAACCGGGGGAACAGCTCGGCTGGCTTAGAAAAATATTGCACATTTGTTAATGGTTAGATTCAAAAATAAATAACTTGATGCGGTTTTTATTTATAACGTTGTTCTAATGTAATTTAACAGCTTTTGAAAAATGTGTGGTGCGGTGCCTTTCAATTATTATCTCATAATTACTACAAGTTACTATTTGTTTCATAAATCTGATGATCTTGTACAAAAATATACTTTTACATCACACATATATTTTTTATTTGGAAATTGAATAATCTAGCTTAATTCTGAGCGTTACATTGCACAAAAAATGAATCAATATTGAAAATGTATAAAATAAAAATATTTATCACATTGAAATCTTCCACGTGAATTGCTTACTTATACCTTCTTAGAAAGATAATTAAAGTAAACCAAGTTCTCTGTGGTAAGCTAATTATTGTAGGTTCATATTACGATCTTAAAGAACCGTAAGGTGTTACATTCCCGTTTTATTGAAAAAAAAACGTATGTAACTTGTTTGGACACTGCGGTTTTGCAGTTCGATTTTCCGAGTTATTTGGCGTAAAAGCTACAAAACGTTAACGTCAAGTAGCAATGTAGTTAATTTATGTTCATCAGCTGTTTTATAAGCAGCTGTTTTATATCACAGTAACGTGTATGTTAATATTTGATTATTTCTATAGTATCTACATGTATGTGTCGATTGTTCTACAGATGAATTTAGACACAGAGATTTCACTTTGAGCAATAGCCGACTTGCGATATGACTCGATTTTGATTACATGGACCAAAAAACGATGCATCAGCTTTGTGGACTGTAGCTCCACGGGGTATATTTTCACTAAATTTTATACCATTCACTCTCTCTGAATCATGGGCTTATAAGGGTATTGATTTATTAACAAATGGATATAAAACTGTTATAATAGTGAAGAAAAATGCCAAACAAATATGAACATTGATTTTTAATTTTGAATTATGATTAATAACAAAGTTAGACGACGTTTACAAAACTCATCATTAAAAGTAACTGCAGAGAAAACCGCTCTGCTCGAGTTGAGGTTTTGGACAAGTTCTTTTTAAGACTTTATGAGCAAATACGATGTTCTCGACTCGCACAGCGGGAATATTTCAAGTCTCCTATTCGTTTTGGTTATAACCACATTCTGCATTGTTGAAGCCAGAGAGATATTTGCTTCAATAGAAAAAAATCGGTTGAAGCAAACATTTTGGTTTCAACAAAATTATGAGTCGGTCTTAACAGAGTTGAATTCGGCTTTAACGAAAGCCATGTTGGCTTCAGCCGATTAGCAGTTGGTCTCAACAAAACTGTGTTTGGTTTCAACGAAAACGAGTTTTGTTGAAACCAAAATTTTTGTTTAAACCGATTTTTTGGTTAAGACCTAAAACAGGGGTTATGTCCGCAAAAGTATTCCATAAAAAATACATGTAGATATGTACACGTGTATGCTACTTACAATAATTACATATTGTTGTTGATAAAGGCCAGGGCGTTCCGAGTCCAATGTTGGTTATATACAAGCATATAATATATCAGTTCCCATAATTCGTGGCTATTATCTCCCACTTAGTTTTGACCTTATTTATAGGTTATACTTTGAGCATGATTACAGTTTTTCACTCTGATCATTTACCTGTATACCTGTTAATTCGCCCTCTATCCCGACCCTCCAAAAAGCTTTAGAATCTATTTCATGTAGAGCCTCCAACAGCGATTTAACTGATACATATAGAGTATATGCAAAGCTAATTGCATAGTTATGCTATTTTAATGCATTGTTTACTTATTTAGAACAGCAGTTCATGTTCAAACTACATGTAGACTAACGCATTCTACCAGAAACGTGGATTAAGAAAACACAATTGGGATCAGTCTTTAGCCGGACAAAATGTGTTTCGGATACTTCGGACACAGCTTCGGATACTGCGACGTGTACCTTTTTGCTTAGGGTCGCGATGATCTTTTAAGGGGCAGCTAGACATTTTTTACCATTAATGTTCAGGATTAGATAATGTTAATTTGCGTTAACTAGGTTCGCTAGGATCACCAGTGAACCAGGGGAATTCTATGGTTCGCTACGTTCACCAAAGAACCGAGTCGTGGCCCCGTTTGCTACGTTCGCTAAATTCACCAAAGCATGAAGCGAAAGAATGACATACATATGTTTTGCGTCACAATACGTTTCGCAGCTAATTGTCATGTTTTGTTTACGTCACAGCGTTAAGCATTCGTGACGCAATAAATATTTTGAATATTTACAGCGATTTTCGGGTGTTTTCGAGAGAAAATGTTATTACTTATCAATATTAAACAAGTTAGGATTCATTTTGAAAATATAGCAATTATGAATGACGCGAAGAAAAAGATGAAGAAAAAAAACGTATAAGAAGATGATGATAAAAATAAATGGTGAGAAGAAGCAAGACAATATATCAGACAATAGTAATAAAAGGATGTGAATTAAAGCACCTACATGTATCAGCAAAGTATACAGATGGTGATTTTGCCATTATTTGTTCATACACATTAAAATTGAATGTTGTAATGGTTGATCATGGTTTTTATGAATATTAAGTTGTGTAGACGAACATATTAAAACAATATACAATTAATTTATAAAATATATGATATTTTCAATAACTATAATTATATCTAACCCATATCCACCCCATATGTAAACAGATGGAGTTTCGAATATTCATTTCCTACATGCCGCTATTGCACTACCATTCACTGGTGAACCTAGGGAACGTAGTGAACGGGTATTGTGCAACCATTCACTGGTGAACCTAGCGAACGTAGTGAATGGGTATTGTGCTACCATTCACTGGTGAAGCTAACGGACGTAGTGAACGGGTGTTGTGCTACCATTCACTGGTGAACCTAGCGAACGTAGTGAACGGATATTGTGCTACCATTCACTGGTGAACCTAGCGAACGTAGTGAATGGGTATTGTGCTACCGTTCACTGGTGAACCTAACGGACGTAGTGAACGGGTGTTGTGCTACCATTCACTGGTGAACCTAGCGAACGTAGTGAACGGGTATTGTGCTACCATTCACTGGTGAACCCAGCGAACGTAGTGAACCGGTATTCGTACCATTCACTGGTGACACAGCGAACATGCGCCACGATTTTATATATATTCTATAAAAGTGTTTGGTGAACCTAGCGAACCTGGGGAACCCCGGTGAACATATTCGAGTTCTGGACATACCTCTTTTTTGCCAGCAAGATAGCAAGTGTCCAAACAGGAGTAGAGTCTACTCAGCGATTCATTCTGTGCAATATTTATTCTGCTGGGAAATCGTCCTAACAGAACAGAACAAATATTCTTTTTATAAAGCATGATATCTATAAACATAGAGTCTAAAACATCTTTATTGTGTGCCAATGATATTTCAAGTATATGAGTATACCAGTTTTGGTGAACTTTCAGAGGGGCATTATTTATTGTACATAATCTATCTTTGCTGGCACAGTTTTGCTGACAAGGATGTTTTAGCTTTCCTTACTGGCGAACAACGAGTACAAGTTTTATTTAAATAAATAATGCTTCATAGCTTTAAGCATTTTACCAATTCATTGTTTACCAAAACGAGTCAAAATAAGCTAACTTCTTAAATATTTTTTGGTACGTAGTCCTGTTCAAACACATGCAAAAATATGGATTATGTCCTCCATGGGGTTAGCTCCTAGAATTTTAGTTTATTTTTTAACCGATTTTCACTGTTACCAACTCCAAAAAGTAAAACGCCAAAACGATAAAACGACAGGAACCACAAAGAATACGATTAGGCCTTTTTTGCGCAAAAAAGCTAGAAAATAATGCTATAAAGCCCGTATTTCGCGTGAATATAAGGGATAAATGGCTCTGTTTTTATACAGAAAAAGGCTTTCCTACTTTCGGTTTTTGAGCTTGTATTTTCGGGCTTTTGTTGTGGGCGTAAACGCGCAGTAAGGCTGTGGGTATATGAATTTGTTGATTGTCCTATGTTCACTTTTTTTCTTTTGGTTTATGAAATCGCAAGGTGCAACAGGATTTTCGGTCCTGGCGATTCCATAAACAAACAAAAAACAGTGAAAACATACTGTCCGATTAAGTTATTTTACTTTGGTAGAGTAAGAATTGTATATACCTGAAAATAACTTATTGATATATTTCAGTGCCATTCGGAAGTACATTTGTACAGAATTCTTGCGGCGATAATAATATGATAGGGCATGGGCACATGTCAGTGTTCTGCACCTACATGTACATTGTCCAAACAAGTGAATTGTCTTACTCGTTAGTGTTGGCAAAATAAGCAATTTTAAAATTACAATAAAGTTTTGCTTATATTTGTCTGCAATTCAAGTTATTTCGGAGAGTTTGGTGAGCATTTGCATGTATATAAAACCAAATTATGACAGCTACGAAATAAGGAATAATTGATAAACATTTTGACAGAGAAAAAGAATCCAATGTAGCCAGGCCATTTTTTCGTACACGTGTAAAATCAAACGGAAACGGCATACTGTATAATCGTGTTAATTATGTTTGTTTACAAATTGTGAATGTAATTAATATATAAATGTGTGATATCTATCAGATGATTATCGAATTTATGTGTCTGGAAAAATTCAATTAAAACAGCATTTTACTTCCGTTTCGAATATTTTTTTCTCATTTATATACCTTTCCGGTGAAAAATTGAATAATATAGGTGGGTAGGTTCATAATAATTAGCATTGTCTCTTTAATGGTATGTTCGCACGTTTAACGAAGAGATTATTTTCATGTTTGTGATGTTAATTTGTTAACATAAATGCCACTCTTTTAGTGATTATAAAATAGCTAGAAACAGGATAATATTGACACTTATTCATCACTAGAATTCTAATTACATTTCATTTATCGTTATCTGCGGTACATGTATACTCTAAAAGATATGTTTTTGTTTATTCAAACAGGTGCATAGTCCATGCAGGTATATAACCTAAACCCTAAATCAATGATTTCATTAGATAATGATAGTAACAAATTGACCCTTTAGTAGCTTGCTTATGTAAGAACTTACAAAATGATAAAAAGTTATAAAGCAAAATGATAAAATTAACGTTGCAAATAAGAAAATGACAAATTATTTAGTATACTTGATACTAAGATCTACAAATGAACTTATTTCGTTTTAATTTTACAGTAATAACATATTAGCCTGGTCGCGGCCTTAGTCCCATGGCGCGAGATTTCATTCAAGAATTAACTTCACAACTACTAAATAAATATTATATTCTTTCTTCACCCCTTTGCCTCCTACAAACTTAACCA
>LQRL01022395.1:0-20950 GCA_001703475.1 Hydroides elegans
CAAGCTGGTCCCATAGGTGCTCTATGGGACTGAGATCTGGCGAGAAGGCAGGCCATGGCAACACTGATACACCTTGGTCACGGAGGTAGTCCGAAGTGATGTTGGCGGAGTGCGGTCGAGCATTATCTTGTTGAAAAATCCGAAGATTCGGATGTTGCTCGATAAACGGAATAGCGTGCTCCTCGAGGACATCCGAAATATAGCGCCGAGTCGTTAAATTCCCTTCAAGCACAACCAGGAGCGTTTTGTGGTGAAATGATATGCCGGCCCATACCATAACACTGGGTCCGCCCCATCCATCGCGTTCACGAATGCAACAGTTCGCGTATCGCTCGCCCCTCCTACGCCATACGCGCTCGCACCCGTCAGGCCTGTGAATACAAAATCGGGACACATCTGAGAATAAACCTGTATTCCACCGCCTCTGGGTCCAGTTCACGCGTTGTTGGGTCCATAATAGTCTTCAGCGTCGACGTATCGGTGTAAGGATACTCCCACGAACTGGTTTTCGACACCGTAGATCACGCTGGCGTAAACGGCGCCGAACGGTTGAACTGCTGATCCGTGAGTTATTCCTTTCGGGTGTCTCACGAGCAGTGCGACTGGCCGACCTAAAGCGGTTCCGAAGATATAGCAGATTGATGTATCGGTCCTGCTCCGTAGTTGTTACTCTTTCCCTTCCCGGGCGAGGTCTGTCATCGACGGATCCGGTTTCTGCATTGCGCTCAACTAAGTTGCTAATGGTTCTTCTTGTGAAACCAAAATGACGTGCAACTTCGCTGTAACAACGGTTCGCCTGGATCATCCCAAGTGCGATCAAACGTTCCTCGCGTGATAAACGTGGCATGTTGCATAGATATTCGAAATTGAAATTTTTACCAGGGTTGGTCGTTTGTATCGCTATTCAGATTCATAAAAAATGTAACCCGCGATCAATGTGTTAGCCCACAATAGACTGAAATGTCCTATAGGGCGATCGCCGGACTTTAAGTGCACTCATGCGTGACTGGCGCCAATCAACTCTATTACATGCATACAATCTAAAGTGTGATATAAATAAAATGTTTTGAATATATGAAACTTATTTAGAAAGAAAATAAACAATATTGAAAAGGTGATACTTTTCATTGACGCACAGTATAAGTTTGATGTATCCTGAAGGATTTGTGAAACAAATAAGGAAAAAGAGACGTTAATTATGAGGGAAGAGCAAACAAGATATATATAGAATTATAAACAGAGAAAGAGATAGCAAAAGAGGGAGAGAGATAGGAAGATTTGAATGAACAACGGAAAGAGATTAGATTGAGGGCTATGAATATAAATAGATAAAATAGACAGAGAGCTACATGTAGAATAGGCTAGAGGGAGAACGAAGATTGGTCATTACTTTTTTTGCAGATGACCATGACCCTGTGATCACGTGTCCGCCAACTACAACGATCCAAGTGAGCAGCTCGAGCACTGAGGCGGAAGTAACCATAACTAACCCAACGGTATGGAAAATCAGTTGACACCCATTAGGGTTCGTCGATTTGATCTGATGAGTGACAAGTCTTATTCCAGTAGAATTCTAAGATTAAGTAATGAGCCGTTATAAGGGAAAAGGAAAAACGTTTCTAACATAATTTTATCAATTTTATATGATTTGTCGAATACAACGAATTTGGAGATTGTTATCCTTTTGGAAAACAATATAGGCTACATGTACTTATTTTAGAAATATAGATAAATCAACAAATATGAATTGATCTACATTAAGTGTACATCTGAGAGTCGCCAATTGACCGTCTCTCACTTTTACATTCACGTATTTCACTTACATGTATTCTGTTTATGAGCAAATTCAACCAACACCCTTAATATTCACCCCATTTCTTCGCTTTAGGTCACCGACAACGTATGCGGCCAGCGTAAAAGCGACGGTACCGACTACGCCAGTTGCGACATCAGCCTGACCGATCGCAGTGGGCGGGCCATGTCCGTCTTCGGCCAATACGCACTCGGCACCTACGACCTGAGGTACACGGCTACGGACGCCGCTGGCAACCAAGCATCGTGTGATTTCGTCTATATTATACAACAAAATGGTAGGTGTTAAATTGAGATGATTGTAATTGCAATTCATTGTAATTGCAATTCATTGAAGTTTTTTTTCTGGTTGTTATTTGACAACATTTTCTTTATACGTTATTCGATTTGTAGCTTAAATAATTTCTAATGCATTAAGGTCAAATAGAAAACAATTAAAAACAGTATGTTTGAAAAAAGGTAAGCAACAAGAGATTCCAGTGTAGTCAGTTTCGGCACGTGCGGTATATGTAAATTTGAAGCAATAGGCAAGATGTGGCACACCGTCATTGGACGGTCTTGTTGTATTTTTTGCTCAACTTGCTCTGAATCTTTTTAGATTAAACCAAATTGGTAAGAATTACCCTGTAAAGGCTTTATGAGATGAATAAATGATAATTAGATTATCATTAGTTTATTGAACTAGCTAGCACATGCGAAATTCTCAACCTTCACTCGTTTTCAGGGAATGGATATTGTAAGTACTTGCATAAATCAAAAATTGCAATTCAATTTTTAACTGGCGCATCGTTGGGCATTTATGTTTTTGCAGCATGTTAGGGTTTTTTTAAACATCACTATACGAATTGTGGAGGGTATGCACATTAGGGAATGGCATGTAAACTGACGTCTTTTGAAGCCGGGGCAATATGAAACCCAAAATATTACATTGGTGTTCTTCTTTCAAATATAGTCATTTTAAAATTACGCACTGTTGTTTTGGACACATTACTTTACCTTTAAAAGCATCGCGGGTGGGTTCGAGTTTTTGAATGTCCAATTCCCCTTCAGGATTTTTTGCTTGTTAGCACCTTGAAGTTTTTTTTTTTTTGCATTTTTTCTTCAAGCATGTTCGAGTTGTGATAATATCCAGACGCTATGTTTACCAGGCCCAGAAAACCCACCAGTCAGGGCAAAAATTTTGTAACAAGACATGTTTTCTTTTGAATGTGAATTTTCGTTGTTTTTCAATTATGCAAGTCAAATATGTGCATGTTCTTTTACCTGAATCGAATAACAAACATTTTTTGATGTTACAATTCTGTTTGGTTATTTGATATATTTTTTCATATGACCATTTATTTTATACCAATGTATGCATTCCTGTTGAATCTTTCATCTGTATTTCTTATAAATAAAGATTTTAAAAATCGTTTTGGTTTGACCGATTTTAGTGTGATATATTTTAGCATCTGCAGAAAGTAGTGGATGGAACTACCAATTTTGTAGCTTTGTTATCGCTTGGTGTGTCATATAATAAAGATTTTCATCTTTCATGATACGGTGATTAAATTGACTTCCTTAAAAAATGGCCACTTACCAATGGAAACCATAATCTATTTGTGAGCGCACGCCTGGTAATTATAATCCCAAGGCCCCTGCTTCAAGTTCGACCAGAGGATGGTTGCAGGAGATTCGATGTGTGCTCTGACACTGACTTACGGCAAAATATGGATTAACGCTCTATGCTGGATATCCTTAATTCGCGGGCAATTGCTTCATGATTAGGATTTTTCGTAAAGAAAACAACATAATCTGGAAATTTCATTCCATTCTTAACAATGAATAATTTTTAACAATTAAGCATTTTGCGCATAGAGCTTTTATTAAAATATGCGCTATATAAATGTAATATATAATAATAAAATAATAATTTATAAAACCTCTAATATTATATCCATTTAGCCAACCTTCACTGTGACACGCCGTCGGTTAACAACGGCCAAATGAGTTGCCAAGGCAACAACGAAGTGACGTGTTCACTGACGTGTAACGACGGTTACAGTTCAACGCTCCTGGATGATGTGACAAGTAGTTGTACAGCCAATGGCGTTTGGATGCCTGCTTTCCCGGAGGATCTACAGCAAAAAGGATGCGCAAGTAAGAGAGAAAGAGAAAACTTTTTGTAAGTTTTGTTGAATGTTTAAAAATGTGTATTTTATCGTCTTCATGTTAATTAGTTTAGGTTTTTCATAATAATCGTGTCAAAAATGGCAATACACAATATGTTTTTATCTTCTGTAAAAATTTCAAACTAGCAGATCTTTTTTTTAGCTGCGACAGAAAACAACGTTATTATTTAAAATTATTATTATTGATTTGTTTAAGAAACGGGGTTTGTTTGATAACATATAGATTCTCCCTAATAACTGTAACATCATTAAATACGCATCAGTTATATAATTGATGCATCAGTTATTATTCCACTCTAAACGAATGATATGATGTAACACAACATCAGCGATATTTTGTTATCATGGTAAAAATGAAAACTTTCGTTTGCCATCAAATTATATACTCATATTAAAACCAACCGCATGAATTTTCTTTTCTTATAATCAGGGCTCGAAAACCTTAGCGTGCTGAGCAGGTTAACGATCATCGATCTGCAATGTCCGACCTACAGCAAAGAGGTGATCGCGGCGGGCTTAGAGGAAGCCATTCGCGGCCGCTATGACCTTGGAGAGGCGGAAGTGCAGGTTCTGACTTCCGGTTGCGAAGATGGCAATGATGACGACTTCCAAATCGATATCTGGCTGTCGGCTGAGTACCAGTAGGTTTATTTTTTGTGATTAAGAGTAGTTAAAGTTGGTTTACAAACTAAAGAAATCGTACATACATGAAATTTAATAAATCTTATACAAAATATGTTTTATTGAGTGTCAATACCTATTCTCCCTTTTTCCTCGGGTGATATTTTGCTATTAAATATTTGACTTTCAGAATCGTTTGTAAGATGTTTAGATACTCAAGATACTTATTATATACATAATTAATTGCATAATGTATGCAAAAGATTTATAAACATAAGTAAAATCTATGTTTAGTATAGATTGCAAAAAGGAGGCACCTCAATAACGTTTTCCCTAAATGACTTGATTTTCTTTTTTATGTCAGTCCATGCCGATTTTTTCTTAATTTGTAGAACTGACGACGAATACGATACTTGGGTAGAGTCTCTCACAAGTTTCCGTGAAGATATCGAGCAAGATATCACAAATGGAAACATTCTTACTGTGGAGGAGACTCCGATTGATGATAGAAATGTTCAGGAGCCAGAAGAGCCGACCAGTGGCTGTAGGCTCGGTGAAAAACATGACACAGACTCGGACAAGTGTGGTATGTAGGCCATTTTGTTTCCATCTGATAAAGAAAAGAAGTCCGTAGTAACGAAAACAATCTATGTTTCAAAACGCATAGCAACTGCTGCCTGATGGCGAAGAAGTCATAGACCCTCAGTATCTCTAGGCATTCTTATGCCAAAGTGATTTTTACTACCCTTATCATGGCATATCTAATCCTACCTTATGTTTTTGATATTGTAAGGGAATTGACCTTTAAAATATTCACATATGAGCACTCAATTATTTATACAAGCAAATTATTTATAAAAGCAAACTCATACTTCATACTTTTTGAGACCGCATGAAAAACGGCACGGAACTTGGTATCTCTCATCCATAACATAATGTCCTATTTATTTGTAGTTGTCTGCCCCCGGGGCACTCAGGGCAATGCAGATCAAACGGCGTGTGTTTTGTGCGGCCCGGATACCTATCAGGATTTGGAGGGCCGTGGCTTCTGCAAGCGCTGTCCATCACTGCACAATACGAATGGGGCTACCGGGAGTACACATCAAGCTCAGTGTAATTCTATATTTGATTGTATTGTTTTGATTTCCTTTGTAATAATCATAGAGATGCTGGTCGAAAGAAGTTTACGTTTACATTTTATTTTGATTGGTCACTATTATCAAGTTTCAAAAGTGCGTATCTTATAATATCATCCAGCTGCATAATGTTTTGAAGAAGAATATAAGCTCGTCTCTTGCAAAAAAAAAGAAAAAAAGATAGGAATTAAAAAAAACATGTCTATAAAACAAATGCATTGTCCCAAAGGAATATCGATATTGATTATTCTTTGGATTATTTCAATATATCTAAATAGTCATACTCTTTTTAGATGTTCAAACTGGATGGTACTCATATATCGCATATAGAGTTTTAATTGATTTCCTTATCAATTTATAGGCGTGCCATCTGAATTAAATAACTCTGGTGAAGACCCCGATAAAGATGATGATGACAGCTTCCCGATTGCCTTGGTAGCGGGCGTCGTTGCCGGGGTCCTTGTCCTGATCGTTGTCATAGTGATCGTCGTTTACGTTGTGCTGAAGAAACGCGGTGCAGGCGCGGCGAGGGAACCGGCTGTGAAGTATGAAGTCAAGGATGGGCCCGCGGTGGAAGGACACGTCAACACGGTATGGGAGCAATTGTTTTCATACGTTTCATACAATTGTTTCATTCTCTGTTCTGTTTTTCTTAGACATCTCATACTTTTTTCTGGATCCGTGCCTGTTGGTTTATAAACGATGACGACAATGCTGAGGATGATAAATGATGACATGTGTCTTAATGTAGTTGTCTTAATAAATTGCATATCTACTTCAAGTGGTGATGCCAAGACGATTGAGTACATTGATATGTTTGTTTTTATTTGTATTTTCTCTCTCTTCTACTCTCTCTCTCTCTCTCTCTCCCTCTCTCTCTCTCTCTCTCTCTCTCTCTCTCTCTTTCTTGTTTTTCCCCTCTATGGCTCTTTAGGTTACATATCGACATTACAATATAACAATATAGTTTGTAATATAATTTTCTTTTAAATAAAAAAGAAAAACTTTTTGTTTAATATCACCCACAGTATTTGGATTTAGCGGCTGTGGGAGACAAACAAGATATAACACTTTTGTCTGTGATCGACCAATACGTAAATATGTTTTTTTTTAATAGCATTTGATTTTATTTTATCACTTTAATCTTGATATATGTAGGTGTATATTGCATGAACAACTCGTTGTATGTAATATATATGAAAGTATCTGATATTGTTTATTTGATATTTAGCTTTTGAAGAGCCGAGAAGTATGCTTTTGAAGTTCCCCTGAACACTCCTTTTCTGATACACATTTTATCATTATTATAATCATTATTATTTCTTTTTATTTTTTTAGGCATCTGTTTTCTAGCTGACGCGTTCATTGTATGAATAACATTATAAATATTACTGCAATTTATTAGTTTTTTTAAATTTATCTGAGATAGCTGCCAAAATACGAACACAAATATATAGTTATATATACATTCGGTATTGCTTTCGATTGTATTATTATTCAGGGTAATATGCACCCGAGGTTATAAACGCACTGCCTATCGGTCGAAAAACAATTGTGCTTCGTTTCGACAGACATCGAAATGCCATATGTGTGTTGTTTTAAATGCTTTAATTCCATACTCTGTATATACTTACCAACAAACAGTCGAACCTCGTTAAACCGAACACTTCAGGGTCGGCTTAAACTGTTCGGTTAAGCCGATCTTTTATAACATTCATTTAAAAGACGAGACAAGGACTTCCAGCTATGTTCGGAAATATCAATGATTCGGTAAATCACAGTTCGGTTGAACGAGGGTTCACTGTATACAAATTTTACAAGCCAGGATATCGCGACATAAAGAAGTCTGCATGGTAATCATTATTCAGTCATTATCTACCGTTCATTATTTTAGTCAATGTTATTTGATTATTTATAATAATATACTTTTGCCTTTTATACCTTTATTTTTATTTATGTACCATCCGGTGACTTTTAGTTTCCATTGTGAAGAAAATCACAATAAACATATCAAACTATTTCAATTAAAATTTTCTTTGAATATTGAAGTAAATTAGAAATATGAAAGGATTAAATCTATACAGTCACGAAGTGTAGGTGTTATATTAAGCAAGGTCACCACAACCCACTGTCCGGCTGATTAAATTCTGATTGAATACATATTTATATTTAGATTATAAACCGGTTCACCAGTGTTCAACCCCTTTGCTATCAATACCACAACATGGTAAACCCTTTAAATTCCAGACACTTTATTTTTGGTCAACCTTTAAAATTTCAAACACTTTATTTGTTGGTCAACCTTTTAAATTTCAAACCCTTTTATTTTTTTCTGCCACCAGGGCGCGTACGAGGGCGAGGGCCAATATGACGAGCTGCCCGAGAGCGAGAAACCGTCAAACTACGAGACTCTGGACGAGACTAAACGCGCTACACCTGATGACCCATATGACCATATTAGGAAGTAGAGCGAAGCGGAGGGATCTGTTTGTAGGAGGAAGATTGGAGAAATAACGGACTACATTTTAATGGAAAAATTTACGAATTGTGTTTCTTTCTAAAACCTACTTTGAAAAAAAATATAGATTTTGTTGGATTTTATTTGGTTGAAAAAAAGATAAAGGAAAAAGATTAATTTGTCACATTGACATTGTTAAAAAGATCAATTTTGATAGATTTAATTTGGTTTAAAAAAAGAAGAAAAAACAACAAGATTAATTTGTCACATGACGTTGTTAAAAAGATAAAAAAACGAGTTGAGTAACTGTTGTCATTTTGTATTGGGCGACAGTGAGTCCGCTTATCTTTTTGAAATATTTTTTGTTTGAATTTGTGGAATATAAATTTGGTACATGTATAAAATATTTAGGTTGACTAGGATTCTTAATCTCTTTTATTTTTAACATACAGGTATGTCTTGGAATCAAATAACTGAAGATTGTTTTAAAAGCAGATTCATATCCAAATGAACTGCATTTACATTTTAAAATTTTAAGTAAAAAATAAAATTCACCTTCAAGATCTAAATCACTGTATTTATTTGTACACCACGTTAAACGATATGTTTTTTTTTGTCCGAATTCGTGGTATTTCTTCAACATTTCAAAAAGTTATTTGAATTTAAAGTCAAACTTAAACGTGTCAATTGCGGTTTTGTTTCAGTTAAAAAAAACACCTTAATTCAAAACTGTTAGAAACTGAAACGACATCATTTTAATTTCTGGTATCAGTAAATGTCACGTTTTGCATTCTTAAAGCTATTAAAGCAAAGCAGGGGTATTTTTCTTAAGAAATTACATTCTATAATTTCGATCACTGTCTGTTTCTTTCTTATAACCATTTGCTTTGATTGTGTATTGCTCGATTTCACCATATACCTAAATACCTCCCTGTTAAAACTTTTGCGACGTTTTGTGGAAGAACGCTTAGAATCAAAATTAAACTTGTCAATAGAATGTACATGTATAACGTAGAATCAGGTTTAAGTTTCCGAAAAAATGTTGACATATTATTTAATAAAAACTTACCGTATTTTTTAACATGTTTAAAAGTGAAAACATGGGACCCAAATCTGTGATGTATTTTGCATGTGAACTTAACTGCTTTAAGACAGCTTCTTAATCTTTAACATTCATTTTTGATGAAACTACATTTCATAGAAGATCGATTCTTGAAGTCGATGCATTGTAATTTGATTTTTGGATTTAATTTTGGCATTCATATTTAAGTTTACCTATTCTACATATGAGTCGGTCCTACCTGTTTTTGAAAGGGCTAGTTACAATTTGTTAGAATTAATGCTTTTTGTAATTTTGATTATAAACAGTTATGTTTGGGCGATTTTGATTGAAAAGTGTTTATTTTCTGTATTTTCGAAACGTGGAATAAACTCACCTTAATCGAAGTCATTTTTCTTTTTTACTGAAATGTAGCTTATTACTCATACATGTCGTCCATGAAACTGAGTGCATTGACGTTTGAAACTCATTCGTAGACTATTTAAATGAAACACGTATTTGATTCGATTTATTTATTGGTTTTAAATGCAGATTGTAATTTTCAGTATGACTGGTTGAAATTATGCTGCAGTTACATAATATTTATATCTCATAGTCACGTAAGCTCGTTTCTACATAAACATATTTACATCCAAATATTTTTTCGGTGTCTCAATATATTATCATTTATGAACATTGCTTACCTCAAGGGGAATGCATATACACATGTATAACATTCAAACCTTCTATACAATCATATATGTCTTAACAGTAAACCACACCTTAGGCTCATTTCCACGATCCACTTTCATTTCGTTTCTACCTGTAAATGCAAAGATTATATAGGTTTTACGCCTGGCAACCATAGCTTATAGTATTTGTCATTGATATCTTATTTTTTAAGCAAACGAATAAAATGTCATCGAAACAATTGGATGCATGGAAATGAGCCGTTAACATGTTTTACAAAACATAAAAAACACAGGAGACCTGCACGGTTACATGTACATGGATATCCACTTTCAAATAGTGGAGTAATCCTTATAATATCAACATTTTACTCAAGCACATACACATTCTACCTATTTATACCTGTATATATATTGACAAGAAAAGTTGACAACAAACAAAAAGCAAACATAATAAAAGCAACATATGTATAAGTTTTTGCTAATATGTTAACATTGTACATTCTACGCTCATTGTAGGAAACCTATTCTGTCGAACCAAGAATGAGAATCTACACATTTAACTATTTATCTCAGCCAAATTTATTCAGTCATTATTAAAACGATATATCACAGCTTAAAAAGGATTTCTATCTATTATCAAGTTTATTGTGGTTAGTTAATTATTATGAATTTAATAAATGAAAATGATTTTAAGATATAATATTGCACATCATTATTGAAATATTCCCAGTGATCGAATAAAAATGTATGAATCCCATCTTAAACGGGTGGTAGGCTCTTCCAGGGTATACATATAAATTGCTTCTCTCTTATGAGAAATAAAGTTGCTGTCAATGGTGTATTCCATTTTTAAGACAATTGAGTAAAGGAATATGTAATTTGGTTTTGAGACACGAGGTAATACTGATAGTTAGGATCGCTTAGGGGTTTTTCTGTGTTCTATGTTCTCGGAATATCGGAGAAGGATTACATGTATGTTTCTTTCAGCGACAACAAGAAAATATCATGGATAAATAACAGCAAAACGATACATTAAAATGAATACTACAATAACATGAATATCTTAACACGCTCTTTAGTATGATTACTCTAGTTATTTTAAAATATTATTTTGGCCAATTCAATCTCGATTATGAAAGGCTACAATTTTCATTAACAGTTAATCTGACAAATCCACACATGATAATTCCGAGGTCATGACTGAAATGTTGAACGTTCAGAAAAGAAACACATTATTTTCCTACGCGTAGTTATCAATCTAACCTTTGGGCTGAATAAATCCATCTCTTCGAAATAAGATAAAGCATAATTAAAATACGAAATTAAAAATGATAACGATTAAAAGAAAAAGACATGTATATACAATTTTCTTAACACACAAATAAATTTTGTCGTCTAATTATTCCATAATCAGCTGCATATCAAATGCCTATAAAACCATAGAAACTACTTTTGAACGCTATTTGATCTCGAAGCTCAACAACAGAACATATGTTTGTATTTACATTGGTTAAGCAATTGCTAGTTTTAAATTGAAATCACATGTACTATCGCGGATCTAAAACAATTGATTGTTGTAACGATAGGATAGTATGATTGTTAAAGAGGGTAGGGCAAGTCGCGGTTGTTGGTTTGCAGGGATGCATTTGGCCAGACAAAATTTTGCGCCCACGGGCGCACTCCTTTCTGAAACGTGCGCCCGAGGTTTTCTCAGTGCGCCCACTCATATATATCTGAAAGTAAGAACCATATATCCAGGCAAAATCCGATTTTAACTACCATTGTCAGGGTGACCAGTCTCCAGTCAGATTTTGTTTCCATTTTGCCCCTGATTCTTTTCCATGAACCAAGATTGATTATGGCATAGAAAAACTGGTACTATATATATAACATCATAACTATAATTACTCAATATCCGAGCGCCGAAAGCGCAAAAATTTTCCAAGGAAATCTTTTAATATGCGAGCGCCTCTGCGCGAGCGAAAATGTTCAAGGAAATCATAAAAACTAAACTAATTATTCATATAAGTGTTCAGGGAACAGAAAAATCACATATCCTTGATTTTTTTTCGCTTATCCATAATGAAATCACCTGATTTTTCCCTGATTTACTCTAAAAAGGGCAAAATTTCCTGATTTTCTTGGATTTTTAAATTTGATTAAAAATTTCTTGAATGCTGGCCAACCTACATAGTGCACTTAATAGACAAAAAAAAATGACCAAGTAAAATGGAATCTCTTTTTTTTCTTCAAAAATATAAAGAAAATGTGAAAAGTCGGGCGCATACATTTTCAAAAAGTGCGCCCGAAGGGAAATAAATGCGCCATGACGGGCGCACTGTTTTCCGAAAAGTGCGCCCGTGGCAATTTTTCTGCGCCATTTGCCCAATGGCGCAGCCCAAATGCATCACTGGGTTTGGTTATAATATAGCATATCTGCTATCTAATGGAATAATAGATTTAACATCATCCCCCAAGTTAACTTTAACAATATAATCTCTAATAGATACGAGATTCATTATGCTGATAACGCATCTATAATGTGTTGATTCTTGAATATTTTGTTGATTCTTAATACTAGATTCATAAACTTTGGAATAAGTTTATTTTTATTGATTTTTAAATCAAGCACAA
Source organism: Hydroides elegans (assembly GCA_001703475.1). Taxonomy (NCBI): domain Eukaryota; kingdom Metazoa; phylum Annelida; class Polychaeta; order Sabellida; family Serpulidae; genus Hydroides; species Hydroides elegans. The sequence goes on from LQRL01022395.1 coordinate 12,564, forward strand.
CAGATACATAATCAACACACAAAGCCTTAACATACATGTATATGACATATCTAACTCTTAAAATCGGAATATCAAAAAGTATATATGGCAACTTTGCAAAACCATTCACTCATTATAATACATCATTATAATACATAATTATAATACATGGTTTTTACATGTATATAGCGCTATACAATTTGTACCTTTTATGATACATAAATGTACCGAATCTACAGTCACTGTCATTTATGAAGGAAAACACACATATAAATATTCCTCCGTAATGGTAATTTGTGTATTTGTATGATACATTTTATACATCATTATGCACATTATTCGGGCGCTCCCGTACTAGTAGTAAGTACGGGTATTGCCTTGTTTTATATATTTTTTGAATATTTTTATACTATTCGGGCGCCCCTGACGGCGGTCTCCGACTCGTTGGAGTCCGCTCCCGAGATGGCACTGGCGGCGCATCTGAACTTATGACGTCATCATATATGGAATCACTTTCACTTTCGTTCACAGCTAAAGTAGTGTTCACTTGTCCTGCGGAATACGCGCGCGTTTTCTTTGGAATCGGCGGCGGCGTTTTATGACTGGCAAACGACGTCGTTTTCAGCACTGGTTTGCGAGGAGGCAAGGGGGCATTTTGCTGCTGATGCTGCTGCTGCATTAAGCCACTGTCGCTTACACTGTTTCTTAGACTAGAATCACTTTGGGGACCACCACCAATATCGGTGTTGCTGCCCCCACCACCGCCACGGAAGCCGCTCATTGGTCGAGCGGGCACTTCCGGTTTCAAGTCCAAACCGGAAATAGAATCGCCGCCATTGTTGCTAGCGCCACGTGGTGTAATGGAGCTACTGAGGGACTCATTTGATGCCAGAGTGGAGGCTTTGGTTTTCCCCGGAAGGGGTGGTGAGAATGGGGAGGCGGGTGTCCTTGTTTTGGGTGAAGGCACTTTTGTGTTGAATCCCAAAATCAATGAGTCATCTGCGGATGGCGTGTTGGGAATGGAAATCTGTAAAATATTAACGAATACGGGTAAGTATATACAAGCCGAGGTAAGCGATATATTTAAGATCATATTTGTTGTTTTATAAAAAATACCTTTAATGTCATTCCTTTTTTTTTTTTCAAAATTAAGAAAATAATTTTATTCTAAAAGCTCTTATATGATTATTTGGTGATTCATTTGATCCAAGCATTGCCGGTTGGAACATATGCCGCTTAATTATGTGATGCTCTTCGATTATAGGGACACCAACATTTTTATTGCAAAATATCATTCTTTTTTTTTCACATAAAACAATAAAGCATATTAACAACAAATGCAGGGAGTTTTCGCACCTATCTGTTTGAGTGAACACTTTAGTAAAACATAAATATAAAAGCATAAAAACCCCGTTTTACAAGCAGTAGCAAAAATAAAATTAATCATTTTAACATTATTGTTGTTGCATGTATGTGACTGCGGGATTTGAAACATATTTATAAATAACAAATTCAACGAAAAATAGATATGTTGATAACATCAAAGCAATCCAAGAACAAACACAAAATATGAACTTCTATAGAAACTATTTGTGCGACTATTCAAAAGTTATTTAATTGTATTTTATGATATCGAGACGATGTACGTTGACAATATCAATCGATAAACAGTAGCGGGATCAAAATGGTTGGGCTTTAACACAACAACAACCACTTACCACTTGTCCTAGGAACGCATGAGCTAAATGGACATAATTAGAACTGTACATACGATTTCGTTGGTTGTCATACATAGTGGTGAGTTATTCATATGTCTATTTCTTATCTGCTACAAATGGACTCATTATTTTATCTCGGTTAGGATGAAAATATAATGATAATTTCTTCAACCAGAGGCATATTATATGAGATCCTGGTACTGAAGGCAACGAACCTTTGACGGGGTGGGTTTGCGATGTGCAACTTTGGGTCGGTCGTCACGATTCGTCTCTTTGCCTGCTATGTCACTGTCTGGAAACAAGAACAAATTCAAACTTGAATTATGTTTTATGTAATGAAAAAGGTAAATAAATGCCAAATGAGTTCTCATTGTAACTAGAATCGATTAAATCAATTAATATTTACTAACACTCTCAGAGAGCCAATTGATTTATTGGATATCAATTAGATAAACAAATCAATTACTGGTTTTGATAAACGACTTACTGATATGCTTAGCATATATCACAAATTCTCTAAATTAAAAAAAAAAGAGTTGCTAGAAAAATGCAATTCAAAATAGTCATCTCTATAGTTTCGTTATTAAGGATATGTTATGGACCCTAACCTAAATACACGTATTAGCTGCCAAATATTGAATAATTTAGAAATAAAAATTATGACAATAAACTGTCTGCATGAAACTCAAGGTTTTAAAAATATTGTATTGTAAAGTGTTAACTGGTTTTAAAACACCCACCTTTATTTAAAGGTTAGGGGATTGGGAATGGTTCTAAGTTTCAACAACTTATATACGCTGTGGCCACACGGAGCAAACCAACCATTAAACCAAGCACTAAACCACTTAAGGTCGTGACGGCAATAACCAATATTTTATTCAAATTATATATCAAAATTTCATACAGATAGGATTTAATTAACAAATAGAAGCAAACAGGACTCAATAAACCAAACATTGATTCGTATTTTACAAATATTATGACGTAATAAATGGCTATTTCGATTATCATGACAAGCGTAATCGAATCGCATATGCTTCATTGTTACGTAATAAACAAAATACTTAATGCGTTAAAATGTAAAATGCCGTCGCGACCTTAAGTGGTTTGAAGCTGGGTTTAATGGTGGTTTGCTCCGTGTGGCCACAACCATAGCAGTAATCTCAATCACATATAATACTATTTACAAATTAATCATTATTCTTCCAGAATATAAAAAGGTGTAATGGTATAAATCGCTAAAAATGTCAATATACATATCATGATGTAGAAAAAATGATAAATCTTAACATGAACATTATGGGCCAATTTCACAGCTTTAGTCTAGACTAGGTTTCAATGTTATAACAGACGGGAACCTGGTCTAGACTTAGGCTGTGAAATTGGCCCATTATAGGTAGGAAAATATAGGCTATATGACATTCAGGCACATTAACATATGCATGTATATTTATTATATTACATTTTGGGGAAAGAATGGCTAAGATCAAATAATTATGTAAAATCAACATAATTATTTGATTTAAAAAATAATTTATGATATATTTTTTCAACGGCGAATCATTCGTATTTTAATCAAATATCATTCAGGATTGTGGAAACGCAAGGAAAATTAACGTCGGGAAATAAGAAATCTTTAATCTAATTTAAGGGATTTTTTTTTCATTAAAGAGAAGGTAAAGGAGAGTCATTTGACGGTTCAAATGAGAGTATCGGGGATTTGAAAATAAGAATTACGGCGATAACGAGGAGGTTTGGCTTGATCATTCCTGTTGAAGTAAGCATCAGCACTGCTGTGTCTCATGATGGGAGCTATTAAACAAATATTTTCATTACTAAGTTTCGAGCTTATAAACTAAGGAATGCAATAACGATAGGAGACATCCTTGACTGCTTCAACATCGTATTAAGTAGATATTCGTTTTAAAAAATGCGTTGTACCAGGTGTTTTTATTTAACATAAAGATATTATTTATCAAATCAAACATTAATTGTAGATGTTTAATTTAGCATCTACTTATATACATTTAATATACAAAATATAACTTAAAACCAACCCTTCTATTATAATACGTTATTATCGCTGAGTCATACCGGAAGTATTGGATAGCATGCGCCTGCGTGGTGGAGGCGGCGGAGGCACACCGTGGTGGTCACGTGGTGATGACGTCATTTCCGGTTTCGGGGTTCCTGGTATATTTGAAACAAGCAGGTGCTATACATATACATTGTGCCATAAACTTATACATAGTGATTTTAGTAAACAACTGAAATGTATACGTTGTAAGCGCGGCGCCTTAAAAAGAATTAACTTTAACCTAAAATACATGGATCATATAAAATATATGCATACATTTCTGAACAAAATGGAGAAATACTTCAAGCACAGTACATTGCATAAAATCATTGCTGTTTGAAGTGCATGTTTATTATCGGTTCTGAGTCAAATGAAATAGACCACTTAGTTCAATGATTTGGACTACCTTTCATTTTACTGACCGAACAAATAAAATGAGGTAAAATAATCCATATAAATATGTACACTTTCCTTTAAACACCACTAATTTTTTTAGAAATTAGACGCGTGCTCAAATATTTTTAGGAAAAAAAGCTATAAATATAATGTTAATAAGGTTAAAGATGCAATATCCCGTTTCCGCCAGATTAACTGGTACCCATTTGCAATAACCTGAGTATCGGTATTGTCGCGAAAGTGTCGCCCAGCGAAGCATCCTTTGCACCACGCCGGGTTTGGCTTCGAAAGGTACAGATCCATCTATTTATTTATGTAAATGTTTATACTACATAAAGACTGAATCAATGAATACCAGATGGCTTCGATCATATATCTAATTGCAAGCTTAAACAGAAAGAGATAGAGAGGAGAGAGAAAAAGAAGGACAGCAACATGCACAGAGACAATGAGAGACAGACAGACAGACAGAGACAGAGAGAGAGAGAGAGAGAGAGAGAGAGAGAGAGAGAGAGAGAGAGAGAAAAGGCGGGGAGAAAGCAGAGAGAGAAACGGAGGAGAATAGGAGGCGACTCTTTAGAGAACGGCCATCGGACCTCGTAAGTGTCGGATGACCACATTGTGAGACGGCTCCATGAAATGCGTACCTCCGCCAATCACTGTGTCCTAATACAGATTAGATACAGATTCAACCCATCCGCCCCCTCCATTATTACAACATCAATACAGTCTTTCTTATTAATTATTCCAATTATAAAACATATTTCTAAACACATACGCGGATGCTGCAGTGCATTTTCGTCGAGGCTCTGCGTGGACGTGGCTTCGGGCAGCCGGTGTGGCGTGCCGCCCACGGTGGGCTCACTCGGGGGTCGCTGAAGGCCTGTGCTTCCGGTTCGGGAGGTCTGCAAGTGAAATGTGAAAAGATCGTGTTGCTTGCATGAGAAAAATCCCGGTTTATCCCAGTTTGGCAGGAGACTGGTTTCCGCCTTGATCATACATGTATATCATATGAGTAAAGTACCTTAAATAAGTTTAAATCAAATGACTATAAAATTCATCCTGTACCCAGAAAGAGGGTCTAGAACACTTGCATATTCGAGTTTGAGGCCACAGGTAATAGGAAGCGCATTTCATGACCCGAGTTATATGATGGCACATGAAATGACGGAGAATTGCGTATATGGACAAGATGTTACCAACACACAACTGATAAATATTATATATACAAAGGAACGATTCACATTAAGTTAATAATGTGACTAACGGGTTAAATTTACTCTAATTGCATACAAAGCAATCACTTGCAAGACTATGAATCCCAATTATTTTTAAAGGTAAAATCCATCTTTACATAAATTGCAAAAGGAAACGTATATGCATAACTGAACCCGTGCATACATGTAGTTGGAGCACAATGGAAATTTCAAAGATTTATATCATTTTCATTCACATAAGTATTGGTATTCATGCCAAGAGACGTTCGGAGAAGTTTCATATACAGTGTATATGTTATCTAAATCTACATGCATTAAATGTCAATGTCTTAAACTTCCATTAAGCTCCACCGTAAAAATATACCAAATATTAGCATACATCAAAAACGTAAGCACCTGATATATTTTAAAGTGTTTAATGGTAATAAAAATAAAAGTCTAATACCAAGCACATACAAATAGAAGCGCAAGCTACCTGTTCCTCATTTTCAACAATATCCGTAAACCACATCGATTTGCTTTCCGTATCCGTTTTCGAAGATGACGATTTAGTTCGACCGCGTATGCGGGACGGCAAGCTCTTTCGCAGCCGGTTGGCTTTCTCGAAAACGGACGGACTAGACGGTCGGTTGGTTGTTAAGGTGTTTGGAGATTGCGGATAATGTTGGTGTTGCTGATATTGGTTGGTAGTTTGGATGCTGGTTGTGTTTTCCACAGTTATGTGCGGTGGGATGTTAAGGGGATTGCCGGTCAGATTTATCGAGTCAGTTGAGTCTTTTTTAGGAGGCTGTGGGGAAATATGGGATTTAAAAAAAAACTATGGTTATGGTTCAAATCACACTGAAGCAATATGCGTGTAGTATGAAATAAAATGGTGAAAATTAGCAAATCTTTATGCATCATTACACAATAAAATACAATGAAATAGCATGTCTGGTAACTTATAAGCATTTCATTATAAGCGTAAATTATACTAAAGTTTCGCGTGTAATCTATATCATTATTAATGACGCTATACTAGTTTACTAAAGCACGGTCAGGTACGTTTAAACGTATGGCGTATCCAAAATACAGGAAATGAAACGACGAAATTGTTTGATTGCAATAACACTACCATTTTTTTTATCTCGATAAGCATATCGTATTCCAGATGATACGTACTTATTTTTTATTGAAAAAAATAGCGTATTTCGCATCAATAAAATCAAATGCTTTAAAGTATAGTTATACAATCATGCAATATAATTTAAGAAATATCAGCCAGCTAATTAAAATTAAATCAATCACACCGCAAATTAACAATTACATAAATATATACGGCATATTATTCACTCAACATGATAATACAAGGTGAAATAATATAATCCTTTCAGAAAATGAAAACATTATGCACTATCATGATCTCCATAATGCATATCGAGTCTATATTTTGAAACAAAAAGGACATGCAACTTCATGGAAAATACCGTTTTTTTTTTTCAAAGAAAAATATATCCATCACCATCGCTCAATACAAATATCAAATCGTTAAAACATAAACTAAAGCACATTTATCCCAAAGCCAAAGAAATGTGGATATCTATTTGAGTCACTGACATCTTAATTGGTTCAAAAATTATTTCAACAATTACAAAGGTTTCGCATGTGGGTTGGTTATGCTTCAACAGTTAATCAAACGTATACACAAAGTTTGAATCTCATACGAGGATGCAGTTGAATTTCCATTTGGTGTAACAAAATCAGCATAATTTTATTTCAGAAATTCAAACGTGCATGCATTGGAAGTATTCTAATCCGATTTTACGGTGTTGGTATGGTATTGATCTTTTCATTTAAATGTAGGTGGATTCTTACGTAATTTTCTTCCTTTCTATGCAAATTAGGCATGCAAATCGATTCTTTATCGGCTTTAGTCCATGATTGTCTTCGGATAGTTCATGCGAATTGATCTATCTAAGATATCAGGCTTTCATCAATCGAAGTTCCTCAACCGTCTGCACTTCCATTCCATAAATCCACAGTTTCTTCTTTTCATTTTAGTCTCAAGTCCGAAAACCTAACCGATTTGAGCTGAAAGCGGATAGCGTATGCATCTCTTTCGCCTCTAAATTTTAAAATTAAAGTCAAAGTCAAATCTTCCACAACACTAACTACCCTAAAGTACCTCCTCTACTAAATATGGTCCCCAAATAGCTCATCGCTTAGGTCAATACCTCAGTGGGAGTGCTGATGTTTTCAGTGGACTGGGCGTGTGAGTCGGAACTGAATACTCCTGACGAACGATCACTATCGGTTGGCGTGCCTTGGGAAGATCTGGTGGATAGCAGATATGGCATGATAAAATCATAAATGAACTGGCACAATTCCATTTCATATTACAAGAAAGCATTTAAACTGTAAAATCGGTATCAAAATATGCATAAAATTAATGAATGATAGTTGAACTAACATGTAAAGCGTATAAGCTTTCCCCACCTCTGAACGATATCACATTATCTTGTAGTTTTCCTAAATGCACTTCCACACTGTAAATGTCCACAAACATTTATTATATGAGTATTCTGCAGACAAAAATAAAGACATGTTCAAATGCAATATCCGAACGGCACACATGGATTTAAAATAGAAGGTCAGTGACCTTGGATCCCCCGTGAACTTCAACAATGCGTATATGCAGGATGGTCAGTTTTTACTAAAATTAACTTTGGAAATGACGAACTATTTTGCAAATAAACAAGATCATGCGATGAAGGAAAAACAGAGTAACATTTTGCATCATCACTCACTTTTTCTGAAGACATCTCTTGAACTGACGAGACCAGTCACTTTTTAAAGTGCTCCAAAATCGACAATTTTCAACCGATCGAGATGACACCATGACAAGGCACGACTTCAGACCCTGGTTTATATGTGTATTAAATTTAAAATCTCTCGCTCAATTCCTTCATACCAAACTCGCGTGCACAATGTACTTAACATCGGGTAAAAATGTTAAAACCG
>LQRL01022436.1:2241-12298 GCA_001703475.1 Hydroides elegans
ATCAGTTTATTTTAATACCTTTGCAAATATTTATTTTATATTTTACAAGCTTTTAATTATTTCAGAAGTTTAAATTTCCCACTGTTTACATCATACCGTAAACCGGCAAAATATACCGCGTAAATAAGCGTTACAGTAAACATGTTAAAATTGGCCCGGGACAGAATAGCGAAAAAAAATCCTTTTTCCTACAATGATTACAATTGGCGTTTTTAATCAATCGTGTAAGAGAGTTATTTATTTAGATAAGCTTGAGAAAGAAACAAAAAACCAAACTGAGGTTGAATCATCAAAACGACCAAACTGTGTTCTTGTCTAACCGTCATACTCCTAATCATAAACGGAAAATGAATTAAAAATCATGCTGGTTAAGAAGAATAATCTGCGGCAACCGTTCAATAGTTTGATGGAATCCATTTCTCTTAAGGAACACGGCACCTTAATTTAATTCGATTTTGCAGGAGCGTTCTTCTGTATAGCCTTACAATGTATTTGAAAAATAATTATACAGTTAGGGTTATGATTACAATTGGCGTTTTTAATCAATCGTGTAAGAGATTTATTTATTTAGATAAGCTTGAGAAAGAAACAAAAAACCAAACTGAGGTTGAATGTTCTTGTCTAACCGTCATACTCCTAATCATAAACGGAAAATGAATTAAAATCATGCTGGTTAAGAAGAATAATCTGCGGCAACCGTTCAATAGTTTGATGATAGATAGATAGATAAATAGATTGATAGATAGTTATATAGATAGATAAATATATAGATAGATTATGCACATTTGTAATGAATATTATGAATTAAGTGACATGCGTGACTACTACTAATGTGAATCTTAATATAGAAAAGTATAATGTATCACATCAGCACTAAAAGGTCATAAAGCATGCTTATAAGATAGGCTATCATAAATTGTCTACTTATTGTATTGGACTTGGGAAGCTTGTGAGATATTTATGCGATAAAACGTAGTTAGAAAACGTAGTTATCTATAAGTGGTTCAAAGTCTTACGAGGCGTAATGCATTATGACAGTGATATTCAATGAGGAATATATAAATTATCAAGCTCTTACATTTATTGATAGCATTTGATGACATTTGTAGTAAATAATAGGAAATAAAAACATTTATATTGAATAAACATTAATTATAACATGAATTCAGATTTATAATATAGAGTAAAATAGATTTGATTACAAAGTTAACTGAGTGCATTTTGTGAAAAGGGACAAAGAAGTTTTAAGCCACATTCAATACCTGAGTTCTGTATATTTAAATAATTTTTGGGATAGGAAATTCATTCAGGGAACTTTTTGGGATGGGAAATTTATTCAGAAAACGAAAAAAGACCTCTAGGGAGTTACGTGATATATTCTACTCAGGCGATTTGAATCGCATGCATGAACTCGACAAATGGATTGATGTATCTCGTTTTAATGAAAGGCAATCATGTGATAAAAATGAAGTCTTACGGCAGAATAAATATTGAAATAATCATTTAAATACGTAGCTCATCTGTAAATGATTGACTTGGAATGATAATTGATATTCATATAAGTAATAACTTTGATTTTAGATGATAATGGATAAAGCAAGAAAGGACATGTTAATACAAAATTGCTTCTGCATAAGGAGCCTAACGGCAGAATAAATGTTGAAATGAGTTGTTATCATTGTTATTAAAAAACATTTTTTTTGTTAATTATTCGAATGCAATAGAAACATTGATTTGATCACAATATATTGGATTAAACTTGTTTAATGTGATCACGTTACTTCAGCTGAGCACATTTCATATTGATTGAAAATATATATGAAGAATGTGAGTGAAATAATAATTTTCTATACCTGAGTTCAGCAATGCATTTTAAGTAATATTTGAGATGGGAAATTCATTCAAAAAGCGAAAACTGACCTCAAGTGTGATAGATGATATTTTTGAATCCGGTGATTTGACTCGCATGCATGAAATCGACAAATGGATTGCCGTTGCACAGAGGAAAGGCAAGTTTATTAAAGTAAGTGATAAGATTGGAGGCGAATTGCGAACCATTATCTGGCATTCGGATGGCGCCTCATTTATTGCACTATCTCAGCTTCCTCACTTTAACTTGATTGCCGGCATTTATTTAAAGAACTTTCATGGTGATGAATTTCAAGATAATTCACTTTTTCTCACCAAGCTGCGTGATACTCTCCTTCTGCATGTTTCACCAGATCACGAGAAACGGCTTCGATGGTTGTTACGTAGGGGCATTAAAGTGCATTTTCCACGGTCAGTGCTTGAGATGATTGATGCACTATGGTCAAAATCACTTCCTAACGATTCCAATCATTTTGATGACTTAAAAGATTTTTATAGGGAAATACTCGAGGAACAGGAAAAGGATATAACTAATATATCATTAATCAAAGAAGTTATTCACATCGGTATCCCACGCCATATCAGTGTTATGCTAGATTTAATCAATTACCTATCACAAAAATATGAATTTGACATCTTCACAAAATCCAAATTGTTAGAGTGTATGGTCTCATCTAAATTAGACACATATTATGCACTGCTTCGTGTTGAAAGCAACCATGTGGCACTTCTTAAAGAGTTGCTAGATGAGCGACAATTCTTTGCATCCCAACTATGTCCGAACATATGTCAATTGTCCCAAACACAGTCCCAATTAACTGATAAATATTTGATACGCATGATTTTAGAAAAAATAGATAACTGTAGAAAAAACGGTAAAACAGACAAAAAGACAAAGGCAATTGCATGGTTGCTCAGCGAAATATGCAAGGCACTAGAGAAGGATTATCCTGGCTATACATTTGAACCAATACTAACGGGTAGCGCCGCCGAGAGTACTCAGGCTTTATTCATAGATGAGTTTGACTATCTTCTGCTTACGAACAAACCAATATTAGACCGTCTTCCGTACACAGAAATCGACGGCAAAGCTTTTGAAGAAAGATTGAACACAATTGTGTCAAACATAACCAAAAGGATACATCATCCCCGTTTGGCAATTGAAAGCATGACATTGAATATCCTAGGTTCTTACCCATGTTTACACATAGAATGGGTTGACGAAACGCTTCGGAATACATATATATCAATAGACCTTATACCTACAATGCCATTAAAGCAACGCGTCACTCTCCCTCACCACAAATTCCTACCCGTGCCACGTGATCATCAGCCAGAAGCAAGAAGTTCAACACAAAGTAAAGCATTACGAAATCGAGGCATTGAGTTTTTAGAACATGAAGAGAGATCAACCATCGCAACAAATAAAGTTTCGCGTTTATTCAGCGAAAACGATCTTTTAAGTAGAATAGTGTTTTCGCAGGTAGAAAATGGGTTGATCAAGGCTCTTCCCTTTCATATTACCGAAGGGTATCGCCTTGCAAAAGCAGTCCGCATCGTGCAAGTAATGCAGCCTATTCTGCAAACACTCGTCAATCTCGGGGTTACCCTAAATATTCACACGCTGATAAGAACATATCATTTGAAGACCTGCGTATTCTACTTGACCAAACATCATGTATGTTGCGACCAATCACATATTGAAGGAAGCAATCGGTTGAAATGGGCGATAGCAATTTTCGTGAAACTGCGTGAGTTTGTGGTTAAGGGCAATGTCAAAGAGTTCTTTGCAACAGATCGTTATGTATTCAAAGGGCTTATCACTCCTGATGAACCAGAATGCAAACACAGTAAGAAGTTGTTCAATGCACCAATACCGAGGTTTTACTGCTGCCGTCGTCGAAAGGCCCGCCTCATGATTGTTGACCAGATCCTCAGTGTGCTGCGTGAATACTACAAGCGCAACCGTTAGGCGAATGCGTGCAACAAAGAATTGCAATCTCACAATAAATGAACATATTGCAACATAGTGCAATGTTTTCGAAAACGACCAAATACATGTAATGTGGCACATTTGCGCAGTTTTTTAGCAATAAAACTATCTATGGTTTCTTATGGGAATTATTTATGTGCCAATATTTCATGCTTTTCTTTTACTTCTATTAGATGAAATTGTGGATGCATGTATGACCGTCTGATATATGTATATATGGATGATGGTCTATAATATTCACAAAAAGTTAATAAATTTCATAAATACGATTTGATCTTGAGGCTGTGATTACATTATGATGGATTTTTGCGACACGAATCTTCCGTGATCGCTGTAAAATAGAACGAATCATAAGAGTAAATTGAATTTTCAATCAGTTTGAGTAATCAGTTTGGTGTCTGAAGTGATTAATGGACAAACAAATTACACCTTGAGATAAATAAAATATTTTTGATGATGATTTTGTTTATAACTTTTTTATTCTTCAATTATACTATTCTTATCATTAATTCATGAATAAGATTCTTAATTTGATATATGTATAGATTAATGAGCCATAGACAAGAAATCATCCTTTGCAAATAGGTTTGATCATTTTTAATTATCCAAAATAACTTTATGATATAAATTGAATTTTAAGTAAATAATGAATGATGCTACGTAGTTATTTCTTTTTTTTATATTCAAATATAATATTTAAAAGTCGATTATACTTTTTCAATGCGACTCTGTGACAACGTTATTGATATGTCAACACGCCGACCTTTATTATTACATATTTTCGACGTCCAGTGACGGTTCTATTGAGATTCGGACACCAAGTTATAACTAGAATTCTATTATGATATATTATTTATATTTCAATCATGAAAAGGACACAGGAAACCGCATTACGCCGTTTTGTTACATCCGTTGAATTTTAAGGCAAGATCTCTATTTTGTTTTGTACGTTAATGAGAACTAAACATCATCTTTCATTAATGATTGATATCCATGTATATTTGGTACAATTTATGGAAAATAATATGTTACAACTTGAACAAGTAGGCATTAAAAATTATTTTCGGCGAGGTTTTTATTTTCATGATGTCAATTATTTTATTTCTAAATAGTGAAGTGGCGAAATCAATTACTTTGTCTGAAATGGACATGGACATAATTCAATATTATTTTAAATAGAAATAAACTTTTAAATTGTTCATAATGTTTCCTTGTTTGGCTCTAGATAAAACCCTTACCACTTCTGTCCGATAAAATCACTTTTAATTAGACTGAAGCAATATATTTTGTATCAAAATTTGCGTTTATACGTATCGGATGTTTCGTGCATTTGTTTCTCGTTAATTAAGATATGATTCGTTTAATCGTTTCATGTATACAATGCTCGTTGTGATAATGTTTTATATAAAATGTATAATGCTTTTTGCATACATTTGTGATAAAATGACTGGACAAATTGTCTTTTGTGTTATCTCTTTATGCATAAGTAACTGCCGTTATCTCTCTAAAATATGACACTGATGCATAATTTATACGAGGTAGCAAAGACACTTAAAAACGTTACAGAAGAGAAGTAAGGAAAATCAATGTGTTGAAACATCTATGAAGTTTTGTTTTCTAAGAATCACCTCCAGAAATATTGTTATGAAATATTAGTTATGCATATCAAGTTATGCACATCAATGCGGGATGTATAGAGAATATTTATTTATAGCACACACAATGGTAGATGTATCTCGTTTTAATGAAATATACCTTTGTGGAATGCGCACGTTACTTAAGGAGTTAAAAATCGAAACACAATGGTCACAAAATGCATCTTTTTAAAGCCTTTTATTGCTATAAATATGCCACTTCATTCTCAATGCATATCTGTTCCGTCGTTTTGCGTATCCCTGTGGTGTTTAAGTATATTTCAATGGACACATTTGCTCGGTTTTATTTAAATTTTATGATATTCTCACTTTTATTCATAGCTTAATATCTATGGACCCTTGTTTTGAAGAAATTATTTTATATATAAATATATGAGGATTGAAAAGTTACAAAACATATAGAATATTGAATGTAGCTCAATTTTACCAATGCCTAGGCTCTAAATTGCAACCGAAAGTGCCTCTAGAAGTGCTTCTAGAAGTGCCTCTAGAAGAGAAATTCTAATTTTGTTTAAAGCTGTTATATGTAATCGTTGTCCCTCAACTTCAACCAAGCTTATTTTTATTATTTGAGGGTTGGAGTAAAGAAAAATAACAAAGTGGGTGCGCTGTATAGATAAACAAATGACTCCTATCAAACATATTGATTTGAAACTTGGTCTAGGCTATAACCAAATATTCGGGTTTGGAAATGCTTGTTATATTCTTCCGGCTTACCAGATTTATTCGGGCAGATGGGGGCATTGCCATTTTCTTTTATGTAATGTCTGGTCAAATGGAAATCTTGTTCCATGGTTTTATATCCCAACAAAATGAAAGTTTTAATAAATCCCGTATCTGAAAACCAAGAACGCAGAGAAACGCTCATTGCTCATTGAACGTCCATTTGGACTGAAAAGAATGGGTTTCATGATAAAACATGCTTGAAAAATCTTTTCGTGTGGCAAGGCCATTATGATAGAATATCTTGTCATTTCTCTTAAGGAACACGAGCACCATCATTTGATTTGATGTCGCAGGGGCGCTCTTCTGTATAGCCTTATTATAAAAACGTCGTAAGTGTTATAAAATGAGTGTATATGTGTAAATGTAAACTCTGCGTAAATAATTAAATGTGCGCGCCCCAAAGATGCTATGTCAAAATACTAGTCTTAAGATATAGAGTTTCATATAAAATACAATAGAATCAGCTTTAAAATAATGTTTGATAAGATAGTATGGCAAGACGAGTGATATGATTTTCATGTCGTCCAAATAAAGTTATATTAATATTGTAACATTGTTGTACTTGTGGTAACATTGTGGTACTTGTCAAAGAGTTGCTAGATGAGCGACAATTCTATATTAACATTGTAACATTGTGGTACTTGTGGTAACATTGTGGTACTTGTCAAAGAGTTGCTAGATGAGCGACAATTCTTTGCATCTCAACTATGTCTAAACATGTGTCAATTTTCACAAACACAGTCCGAATTAACTAACCTCGATTTGATGCGTAGGATCTTAGCACAAATGGATAACTGTATGAAAACGTGTACAGCAGATGAAAAGAAACATGCCGTTGTATGGTTGCTCAGACAAATATGCAAGGCACTGGAGGAGTAGGATCCTGGTGCAACATATAAACCGATACCGACGGGAAGCTCCGCCGAGTGTACACATGCTTTGTTCATAGATGAGTTTGACTATCTTCTCCTCGCAAAAACGAAATTAAAAAGCAACGTTTAAAAAACAGATTGAAAGCCATTGTGTCCAAAATGGTTAAATATATACATCATACACGTTTGTCAATGGATAGCATGACGTTGAATATCCATGGCTCTTACCCATGCCTAAATATCGAATGGGTTGATGAGAAGCTTCGAAATGCATGCATATCAATCGACATTATACCTATATTGCAATTACAGCAACCCGTGAGTCTCCCTCATCACAACTTCTTACCCTTGCTACATGAGCAACAACCTTATGTTAAAGGCTATAACCAATGTAAATCATCTGATAGTCAAGACAGCGAAATGGTTGATTTTGGACACAGGTCATCATTAAAAGCAAAAAGTTCATCGCGTTTATTCGCCGAACTAAACATCTTACCGACAGGTTTAAAGGAGAAAATAGTGTTTTCGCAAGCCGAAAATGAGTTGATCAAGGCTCTTCCATATCACATAATCGAAGGGTACCGCCTTGCAAAAGCAGTCCGCATCGTGCACGTAATCCAGCCTATCGTGCACATGCTTGTCGATCTCGGTATATCCCTTGATATTCACAAGGTGATAAGAACATATCATCTGAAGACATGTGTATTCTACTTGACCCAACTCTATGTATGCGATTATTCGGATAGTGAAGGAAACAATCGGTTGCAATTGGCGATAACAATTTTCGAGAAATTGCGTGAATTTGTGGTTCTGGGCAATGTCAAAGAATTCTTTGCGACAGATCGACATGTATTCAGAGGGGTCATTCAGAGATGCAAGCATAACGGTGAATCGTTTGGAATACCGTTACCAAGGTTTTACTGCTGTCGTCGTCGAAAAGCCCGCCTCCTGATTGTTGACCAGATCCTCTGTGTGCTGCGTGAATATTACGGGCGCTGCCGTTAGGCGAATGAGTGCGACCAATAGGCATGTTTTCTCTAAGTAAATTCACATATTGCAACTCAGTGCAATGTTCTCGGAATAGATCAAATCGATGCAATGCAGCACATTTGTGCAGTTCTTTAGCAATTACTGAGGCTATCAGGGGTTTCTTATGGAAAGCATATGTGTGACACATCATAAGTTGTACCCATAACGGATTTCGGGACATTTCAGATTTTGTTTGAGTAAGTGTGTAAATTAATTTGCCAATATTTCATGCCTTTCCAATTACTTTTATTTAATGAAATGGTAAGCGTATTTATTGCGTATTTATTGCGTATTTATATGTATACACGATTGAAGGTCTAATATATTAACTACAAAGTTAATAAATTGAATGCATTTGATTTGTTGAATTTATTATGAAATTGTGCGACACTTCTCTTCTGTAATGTCATGAAAAAGATCATATTTTTGGTGATGCTTTCAATTTTCATATTCGTTTATTATGCAATTTTATTTAAGAATTCATAAATAAAAATGTATCTTTATTTGATATATGTATAGATATATGAGCCATAGTCATTTAAAGTTATCCTGTGCAAATAGGTTTATTATCTTAAATTATCAAAATTAACCTGATAATTTAAGTAGAATTGTGTGTAAATTACAAAAGATGTTAAGTAGTCATTTCTAAATTTTCTACATTATCAATTCATGTAATGCGATTCCCTCATCATCGTGTATCGTTACGTTGTTCTTGCATTATCAATTTATGTAATGCGATAACCTCATCATCGTGTATCTTTACGTTGTTCTAGCATTGAATGTAATGTTATTCTTTGTGTGTTTTGTTATGAGTTATGATAATAAAATCGGATATAGAGTATGATATACAAAGAACACTTAACTTGTTTCTACTTTATCATTGGTAACATATTAACATTTTTGAGACGATATTTGCAAGTTTTCAAACATTTTTGAAATCAATGTTTTATCAAATAATACTTGTTATTCAGTTATACAAACTAAACGTTTGTTTTAAGGCATTTGGACATGCAAAAAAGTGCATAATTTTATTATCTTGCTACTCAAGAGCAGCCTTACCAAAGCGGCTTCATTTCAATTAGTATATTACGAAACGGCTTATATATAACGTGCCAGTATGAAAATGCTATTTCCAGGGTCACATTTGCACTCTTGTTTTGTTTATTTTGGTGGGCGTTGCTCTTGTGCATTGTGAATGTAAAGCAAAATTATTTCTTGAAATAATGCCATTGCTACAGTTTTCCATCCAATGTTTAAGGAGATAACTGATGATATATAAACAGAACAAAATGTCAATCTTTCATACAATAATTATATATTTTTAATATTGCTATTATTAATGTCTTGCGATACAACTTCTTTATTTTCATCCAAATCTAAGACTGAAAACATGATTATACTTTTTTCAATGTGACTAGGTGACAACGTAATACTAATGTCAACACTCCAACCTGTATTATGACATATTTTCAACGTCCAGTGACGGTTCTATTGAGACTCGGACACCAAATTATAACTTTAATTCTATTATAATATATTATTTATATATCAATACAGAAAATGACACAAGAAACCGCATTACGCCGTCTTGTCGCATCCGTTGAATTTTAAAGGCCAAATCCACCAAAATGATAATGAAATGTTAATGAAATTGGATTGATAATATTTCAACTGTAGAAAAATAATACGATTACCACATCAAGACGTCTTTTTGACGTATCTAGCAAGAATGTCAAACCACTCAAATAGTAACAATGTTCGACGACAATATATCCAATATATCCAATATAACTTTGGAAATCAACATCTGACACTGTTAGATCCAGCAAGAACATTCTTTGCACGAACCCCACGTGCACGAACCCCACGAACTGTATATAGGACAATTAGATAAGAGTAGTTTACGCGGTAGT